>SMSQ01021553.1:769142-854286 GCA_019453375.1 Ctenoplectra terminalis | reverse complement strand
TGTGTCCGCAATTAGACGCGCCAGTCAGGAAGTCGTGGAAGAGCAACGCGAGTTCGGTCGGGATTCGCCTTTGGCGACGAACGATTTCGTTGGCGCATCGGATCCAAGATCTCTTTCTAAATGCATCGTAGATCCGACGTCGATAAGGGAGAACCGTTCGATATAAACTGCCGCCTTTTACGTGTACTTGGTTGGATAACGCTGATACCGAAGCGACATGGGAAGATGCGCCTCTTTCAGTCGGCTCGCTGCTCGCCTGGATACGTCAATCACTCGCGAGTATCAGCGACCAGTATCGATGTTAGCCCGCGTTTCCGTGGTAATGTATGTTAATTATCGGTTAGGCGTCGTGGTGGATTTATCATGATTAGCATTTTGCTATCCAGATTGGGAATGGGGCAAAGGTAGGATGTAAATGAGTTTTGTGCGAGGACTGTTCGACAACGTTCTGTGTCCATTAATTATTTGGAAAGGTTTCCTTCCAATTCCTTTTCATATTCGTACAATTTTTTCGAAGATAGTTAAAGATAGTCGAATTTCTTCATCATATATCGGATGCCTTTGTAACGCGGAGAATTCAGGTTCGTCGCGTTATGGGAAAATTCGTTTTTCGCGGCACAGCGTTTTAACGCAACACGGGTATCGCGATAAAATTTCCACTACGTATAGGCTTCGTCCTAATTGACTTGATCACTTGACATGGCACGCCACCAGTTATCAAATGGAGCTGTCGGCTCGAAGTATAATTTGATTTATATGTAATTACCGAGACCTCCATTATTTCCACGTGACGCGGATCAAACTCGAATTAGCTTAATCATAATCGAATAGCGGCCGCTTTCAGGATGCCCGTGAGCGATTAGTCGACGCTCCTTTGACGGATGATTCCGGCTCTTTAATTATCCCTGTTTGATCGAACACTTTTAATGCGTCTCGTCACAGGACCACGGCTTGTCAACGTTTTTTGCCCCTCTTAGTTTTTCTTGTCCTTTCATCTTTGACAAGATGTATTCGAGCAGCTGTTATGAAAATATATTCTCCGACTTGTCTGTTTGACAAACTTTGTAAGCGATACCATGAAACTTAGGAAGAGACTCTTACAATTAGAAGTTTAGATGTAGAAGTGCTCGAGCAGAAGTGTATACTAGCAGAGAATGGCGTCCAATTATGTTTCTCTATTCTTACTATTAGTAACTTACGGTATTTCGTCTAAGAATTTAAATTTGTTTGCAACTATGTTACCTTTAAATATTTCATTAGTTAAAATCTGAATTTTTATCGATTACAATTAATTGTATCATGTTTAATTCATCGGGAAGATACGATAGGGGAGAAAGATAACAGTTTGCCACAATTCCGTTTCCTATTTATCCCTAGGTTCTGTTTCCACGCTGATTTTCTGGAAAAGATGTAATAAGCATGTAGAAGGGTTATTACAGACAATCGCGTTCAGATTTAAATTTTCCTGGGCAATTGATTCGATGTCCTCGGCCCGGGCGAATAACACAACGCTCACCGCAATTGTCCATTTCCGGGATCCCGCCGTAGCGTTTCCTCCGAAAAAATTATGCCGGACTGAAAGTCACAGGCCAATCCTGGGATCCAAACGACCGTGCTGAACGGTTATAGCCGACATCAAAATACCGTTGCGAATATCAGTGGCCTCCTTAGATCTTCGATTCTCCTACTGCCTTCTTCCTCTTTCCTCTTTTTTTTTTTTTTATTTTTTGACCATGGATTTTATTCCTTTGGTTACAAACGTATTTGAAGTTTTTTAAATCCTCAATGCGAGAAATTATCGATTAGAATTTATTTTTAATTCAATAATTAAGATTAAAGTACTGGAACTTCAAAAATTGGAATTTGGATTTTAACGTTTCTCAAATTTCTTTCGCTTCGATAGTTTTGGAATTTTTCTTTTTCTTTTTTTTTTAAGTTTTCAAGTCTTTAAACTTTTTCTTTATTTTATTTTATATTTTATTCGTAGCCATTATTTTCAACCTAAATCTTCCTCAACACACACGGTAATGCTTAACGTCGTTAAATTTTTATTTCTTTTTTCACTATTAATTATAACAAGTTTTATTCCGGTACCAAGGTCTTCCAGCAGCACCTGTTTACGATCCACGGTTTCCGTTTCGCCACGGCTAATTCATTTAGCCGTTGAACGGCACGGTGAGCGCGAATCGAGTTAATATCGAATATATCGCCGAGCCTGGTCGCTGGTTATCCCTCTCTTCGTTATCGGGCCACAGAAAAAAAGAGTAGTCTGTTACCATGGCAGTCAAATCGATTACTGATTGGCAGGTAATGCGCGTGTAATGCGTCGACCGGTGCCCGCCACCCTTCTGTTTCGACGTGTGCACTTGTTGAACGGGAAACTGCCGAAGGATACGCGTTCGATTCGTTCGTCTGCACCATCGAAGCCTCCCAATTAAATCGTAATTGCAACGAAAGTGGAAAGAGGCAGTCAATTTCTTAATTTTAAAATTAGCATAGACTCTGGCAAAATAAAAATCTTTTAAGCATTTTCATTTATTTCTCAATTGATTATCAGCATATTTATGTATCGTCTTCATTCTTCTCTGCGTTAAAACTGATCGTTAACGATGATTAAAGCGTACTTATTTGCCCCGAAGAAATTTTCCCAAAAGGCACCGCAATAAATTATTACCACATTGGTAGTTCAACGTAAAGTTAGTCGCAACCAAGTAGAAACGCTCTCCTTAAAAGCTTCCATTGCACTCGATGCTTCGTCTCAAAGTAGTAATTCAAAAATTGAATCACTATTTTCAGTATCTCCGTTTGATGCGATCTTCTTCTACTTTCAATTTCCACTTCCAAGTACCCACCGTTCAAATACCAAATAGTACATAGTTCACCAAAACTATCATCAATCTATGCAAAGTTTCATTTGAACCAACTGGCCTCTGACTATAATCTAGGTTGTAATTGGTCTGAGACGTCTTCGAGCAAAGGTTTGCGCAATAACAGCAGAGGAATCAGCGTGCAGCACGCTTCTACATATATGAGGCGGGTATTTTTGCTAATCGAGCTCTCGAGGCGATTTCTATCGACAGTACGAATACGCGGGCTCTCTGCGAAAATCGTACTTTCTCCCGGCGAGCACGAATGGTTCACCGTGTACCGCTCGCAAGGTGTGAGATTTGCATCGGTGATTACGGATGATCAGACTCTTCCGGGAAAAGTTGCCGCGCCAAGTTGTCCGCGCGTTCTCGTAACGCTTAAGCCAGCTTCGATCATAGGCATTCGAGAAAGTTTCGCGTAATCACAAATATTTACCCATCCCGTTACGTTCACGCGTGTTATTCTTTACGTGTTTCATTGTTATCGTGCTTTGAGGTAATCAGTTGCGTCGAACGCTTTGTCAGGTGCAGGTTTACAATTGTCCAGAGCAAAGTGCAAATGTTTCATAAATTTTAAACGGATTCGTTGATTTTTCAAACCACCGCGATAGTAATTATAAATTAATCTTTCAATCGATGGCGTCGTTAGACGATCGTCTAGTTGACATCCGCGCTGACTATTATCGATGATACAGAAACGAGCACAGTAATATGTCAATCATTCGTAAACCGTGACGAATATTCATGACAGTTCTAAAATATATAATCCGTAAAGTAATTAATATTATTCGTGGAAAGTTTAACTATATCCATTTTCTCATGGTGTCAATGTTGACGTGTGCTATAATTATTCGAACAGTAACTCGCGAGCAGTTCCGAAAACGAGGAATTAACCGCTAAATTTAACATTCGATCGCTGAATAGTTTCATCAAAATAACAAAAGAACCAAGTTATTTTCTAAAAGCTTAGAATCCGGACGTTTTAAAATATCGACGAGTGCACTTTTTAAATTCGGCTTATTATTCAGCTTACTCGGGCGCGCATAGCGGCCATTTTTTATTATGTACGAAGCTCTTTAAATGGCGGACAGACCGCGTAAGTTTGTCCTGCGCTGGTACGCAACCATAAACGCTCGGAATTTTTTAGCTGCGCTATTCGCAACGATGCAGTTTGGTTACATTAATGACACACTGTCGCGTCTCTTTGTTTTCTGAAATGAAGAAATTTCTCGCGCGGGCTAGATTGAAATGGTTGGATGCGGGCATCGTTCTGTGTCTAATTTCTCTTCGCATACTTTCAAAGCGGCTGAAAAAATTTCGCGTCGTAGTCAAATTCCGGCATTTTGCGTTATATTGCTGTTATTTTTGCCCAACACCGTTACGTTTCGTTTTCCATTCCTGTTTTTTTTTTACTTTTGTTTCGGTTTCACGTTCCGTATTACTTTTACTTTTTTCCTTTTTGATTTAATCCCAAATGGAGAAGGATTTAAGGATTTGTGTTGAAACATCCAGAAACTAGGAGGCTCATAATAATTGATGCGTCGGCTTCCATACAATCTCGAGCGGAATAAACGAGGATTCTTCTGTTGAAGTATTTATAAGCACATAAGACACTCGAAGAAAAGCTTATTTTAACAACGAGGTTTATATTATTAAGAAACGCTGTACGGTTCCACGTCGCAATGTTTCCTCCACTTGGAAGATTTCACTCATTAGTTTGCTGTACGAGGTCAAAGATGTTGCTTCTTTGAAAATGCTTCTTATATGCATGATCTTCTCTAATTGTGCGTCGATCCTTTAGAAGGAATAAAATAAGAAAGTACCATTATTGCAATTATACAAACGTGAATTATGCAGAATTAAATTTCGGGTCACATCGTTCCTTCTAACCTCTGTACACCGTGTTCGTTCGTCGGATTCATCTTTTTAAAATCAAAGATTCGCGTAGATAGGACTACACACTTGTCCCCGTTTATAATTAGCAAAATACCTGTACGCGCGACTCGGAGACGTCCGTTGAAACGGTGAACGTGCGATTAAGGTTGCTCCTTTTTCAATTCCCACCGGCTGGTGCCAGTCACGCAGCGCTCTCGGACTCTCTGGCCAGGATGGTCTGTTTCGCAGACAGTTGCCCCGAGATAATAATGCTAATTACAAGTGAGGACGTCGTGAGGGAGCCTCGATGCGATATTTAAAAAAAACTTTAATTCCATTTACATGCCGTCCCTTCCAGGAATCCGAGATTCGGTTGCACTCCGCCACTCTATGCGTCTCGCGATACCACAGCCTTTTACCAGATATTTCTTCTCCATCCCCAATCTCTCTCCTTTTTTTTCTCTCTTATTTTTATTCTTTATTCGGTCAACCCTCTTTATTCGATCGTCTCGGATCGTCGAAAAAATGAAATTCCACAATTTACATACCGTGCACACTTTTTACCTGGAATTATTCACTCTTTCTTTTCAATTCGTGCGGGAACACGGTTTCACGAGCGTCTGCCGAAAGTTGTTCGACTTTTTCAGAGAATTCCGAAGGGCTTAATCGACGCAGGTCTGTGTCGATTCCCGATTATCACGTTCGATTACATCTGTTATTCACGCTCGACCGAACGCAACGGAACTAATTCAAGTTTTTCGGTGCAACCGAGTGCATCGAAAGCTCCGGCGCGTTCCTCTTTTTAAATCTCATCCCGTATTCCGCGGAGAAAGACGAAATAAGAAAATCTTGAACAGGCACGACTGATTAAGCTGTACTCCGGGAGCGCTGTACTTTCCATTTCTAGAAGCTGTCCCGTTCCCTTTTTCATTTCTTTCTTTCATTTGCGTAAGACTTTAGAAACGCCTGGTTAACTCGAACTTGTTATTCTTGCCAGAGGTACAAAGACTAATGAGTAAAGGCTGAGCACTTTCCACTTTCTCTCTCTCTCTCTCTCTCTTCCTTTTTCATCCCCTTTCTTCCTTTCTTCTTCCCGTTTCTATTTACTCTCCTCTGACTGGTTTCGTTTCCCTTCTTGTTCGCATTCACGCGATTGGTTTGGCTGATAACGAAAAGCATAAATTATTTTCTATTGTAAAAGCGCTCGAACGAAGCATCCAGCCATCGTTGTCGAAATCCAACCTAACGAACCACGAACGACGATCTTTGTGCTGCCCCCGATTAAATATCTAACGAAACGACGAAAAATGATTCGTTAGTGGTCTTTGATATTAAAAATTACCGAATCGTCGACTTGATAATCGTGAAATCAACTTTGACGATTTACCGTGTCGATATAAGACCACCGTAATTGATTAAATGTCAAATGAAAAAGTTACAAATTGAATAGTTGATTCTCTTCAACCAAGTCCAACCGTGCCACTTGTTTCTCATAAACGAACAATTTACAGCGAAGACAGAGAGTATCGTGGAGGAATCGTGGGAGTCTTTGGTTTCGTAGAGTATTCGGAGGCAGTTCGATGCCTCGAGGCTATGCCTACGATATTCATCGATGTTTATCTAGATTCGAGTTAAACGTTTCGCAAGATCGAGCATCGTTTTCTCCATTTTATCCTCCGTGTACCGGTTGAACACCGGTTGCACCGTGTGCAATATAATTTACTCCGTTCATCGAGATCGTCGAACATTCGCGAAAGGAAATGAGAATTTGTTCGGTGAAAATGTCGTTAGACTCGAGGGCTTGTTGGATTCGATAAAATACCGAATCACCCAATTATCCAAACTACCAGTTGCCATAGTATCAAAAATAATTATATCGCGAATAGTTACTTCTTACTTTGGTACGTAACGAATTACACAGTTTCCAACAACGGAACCAAGGGAACGTTCTATCCGCTAAGTTTTATACTCTCACGTTTCCTCGGAACGGATGCTCGGAGAGCAGCAAGCGAGTCTGCTCCTTTCTTTGCGCGGAGAATTACCAGGAACGTTATATTACTTACGATACACCGGTATCCGTGCACGAAGGATGTGCCAGCGAGAACTCCGACGAAAGTAGAGGATCCTTTTTATTCATGAAAAAACCGACTGCCAGGGGATCTGTACGCGCGAAAGATAATACAGACACTTCCTAGAGCAATTTCATTTTCGGTACATCCTCGCCGCAGGACAGGCCGGCTTAATCGGTTTTCGTCCGCGAGAAGGAAACGCCTCGGCCATACCGGGAATAAAAAGGAGCTCACCCTCTCTCTCTCTTTCTCTCTCTTTTTTTCCTTCCATCCTTTCTTCCTCTGTCCCTTTCCCTGTTCCTTTTTCTTCACCCTCGCTGTACTTGCTGCGGATGCAGCACTTTTAACGGCGGACCATTTCGTCACGAGAGGAAGACGGGACGTGAACAATCGAAGGAAAGTTGAGACGTACATTTGTGCCTCGCCGCTGACCATAAAGGCGCCATTCACCGTAAGGATATTATACGAGGAACGGGGCGAACGATTCTCGTCCATTTTGTCACTCGTACGGCCACTTTTTCACGAAAGTTGGAATACATTTGTCGAAAAAAGGAATCCCTCTTTCTGCTGCACTTTACGCCCGGCGACTGACTTCTTAAGATTCATCGTGCATTTATTTTGATATTTTTAATTGGCACTTTCATCTGCCCTAAAATCGAAGCTTTATTCAGAAGTCATATATTTATAAATACCCTCGATTGAGGACACTGTAAATTACCAATCGTAATTCACGTTTATCATCGCGGTTGATCGAATAAACTTAGAATGTGTGCGATCCATCGTTTCATTGATACGATTTCAGTCGACACAGTGGAACGGCGAGTGAACGATCAAAAAGAAACTCCGTAAGAGGCAATGTTCCATATTTATGGACAGGAGGGATCAGTCTGTCGGGAAGCGAAAGGGTCCTCGACGAAGTCCATCATGTTCGGTGAATGGGGCGTGAAATTCGTACGAGGCTATTTGGCTAATGGACAGATAAAGGGCCTCGTTGACAATCTTTGGCATTTTCAATCCTTTAATGCACGTCATAAGACACTGATAACGCTCCCGGGGAGAAAGAGGATCCTCGAGGACCAGGCATCGCCGTCGTGGACTTCTTTTCATCCTCTTGGTGGACGCCTCGTACACACACGCGCGTCCCTCGCGTATACGTATAAGTTTTGCGCCATTCCCTTCGAGCAATCTCCGGAGGTACTACCAGGGCTGGACAATAACTTAGATAAGGGTCCAAAGATCCGCTTTAATACCGCGATTTTTCAAAGCGGCCGCATGAGAAAGCTCGCAGCGAGCCGAGCGTCTGAAACGCGTTCAGCTGAACCACCGTTTGCTTCTTTCTTTTTCATTACTTGACGTTATGATACTTTTTACTCGGACAATGTCCTCGAGAGCACGTTCTTTGACTACATCTAGTATTGTACAAGGTCGTCGGAATTCACTTGTTTCTTTGCGTTTTCGGTTCGAGATAATTATCGCTCGGAAGAATTCCATTAACCTGTACATAATTATCATCATCTCCGTTCACGAGACCATTATCTTTCTCCCGTTTCGTGCTACAAGTAACACGTTACCCTCCCCAGAAGCGATGGCGAACGATCGCCGTGGATTTTCCCTGACGTGTCAATCCACAACGCGCACAGATCGCGTGGAACGCTCGCGAAGGCGCGCGGAACGTTGCAGACGGAGAAAGAAGAAGATCATCGCGGAGGTGGTGGTTAGAGGGAGGCTGCGAGGGAAAGAAGGACGAGTCCAGAGACGAGGAGAGGTCAGCACCAGGCGAGGACGATGAGAGGTAGGAAGAAGGGAGAGGACTCTGAGTTCTAGAGAGGGTTTCAGTGTGGGCATGCACGATGCACGTAGCGAGATAACTGGTTTCGCGGAGCCTGCTATCATGGCACTCTAATTACCAGCCATTACACCCGGCGAACCCCTCTGAATTGTTGCGTTCTCTACCTACACTCGTACTAACCACTCGACCACCGAGACCGGTGTGCCCTGACCGCAGCTTTAAATGCAGAATTAATATACCGGCCGGCACTTATTTTGCGCCGGCGTTGTTGCACGTGGTTTTCTTTCGTCCCTCGTCCCGTTCCTGTGTGTCTCGCAGTTGCCATCCTTTCGCGCGAGTATCCCTTTCGTTCTCCGAAGCGTCCTTCGCTTTTCCTGCCTCAACGTTTTCTTCGATAGCTTCTTCTTGATCCGATCACAGACGAGGTACAGCGTGGACCGAAACGAACGAAATGGAACTTAAGAGCCTTCGAGTCGTACGATATAAAGATTGTTTAGATATTAGATATATTTTATATCTCGTTCGTCAAGTGCCGAGAGGGTTGTCGGTATTTTATTTAAAATAATTGCGGTCTTTGTTTCTACGCTTCTGTTAGGAACTTGTTTGAAGTAATCATCGATAATTGAACAACGTTTCGTTTCTCATTTTATAACGTTCCCACGATTTTTCTGACAGTTTCAATATTTCGCGTTTCGTCGTTCATCTTCTGTCTTCTCGAATGTCAGACGATCGCTCGCGGCTACTCATCTAATAAAAACCACACACCAGGCAGACCGGAGTTTTTTACGTTCAATGATATTTGATTTTCCCCGTGAAATATTCCGTCGGGCGTGTCACGCACTTGAACGAGACTCTTTGGCATGCACACGCTTACACGGGCCGTCGCAGTTTTTCCTCCGTCGTTTCGTTCTACGCGTCGCAGTCAAAGTGTTAAATTGGGGTATGTTTGCTCCCTTTGGCACGCTCGGTCAGAGAGTCTAGGAAATCGCACGTTAATTTCCTTTCTTTTTTTCCCTCTTTTCTCGACCCGTTCTTCTCTTTTTTTCTCTCCGTTCCCTCTGTCCCTCTTTCCAACCTCTAGCCATCCGTTCGCCACAGGGGAAATTGGTTTTTTCCATTGCACGGCGACGAGCTGGCACGAAAACACGCGGATACAGCCAGCCAAGTCGAAGTAGCCTTTTTTCCAAACAGGAACCTCGATTATACTCGAGGGGAATGCAAGTGCACCGTTTAATCGCGAAAGAAGCGCAATTTGTCGATCCTTCCTCCGCATTAAATTGTTTCGACTTTTCGCTGAATCGTTCACGCGTTACGCTGAAACTTTGCAACCCGAACGTGTTCCGACTTTCTCTGAATTATCCGATGAAAATCGTGCCCGCAAATGGTCACGCATTACCTTTCTTCATTGAGACGTACCATAAACGTGAGCCACGGATAGACACGATTTATCTTGTGCAATTCTTTAACCATCCAACGATGCATCATCCGCAAACCATCTTTAACAAGAATTCAATCAAATCGCGTTTTAATGGAGACGTTCTCTCCATTTTCACGCTCTATCCCAACACCATCGAAATCGTGACAGTCGTTATTGTACGACACGTATCAACGGTACATAGAATTTCATAAATAATATCCATAGGAATCTTTCCTAACGATTCTTTCCAACGCAACTCGAATGAGCACACGCGATAAACCAGCTGCGTATAAATCAATATATCCCAATCGATTCTCAGCCCGGTTCATCGAACAATTTACGAACAATTTACAGACGATGCACGTCGAGACATCCTTCTAGAAAATTTCACGTATCAATCTTTCGCGGTGAGATTAACGGTGAACGGGAACCCGGTAAATCTTCACCGCCGTTCGACACACTCGACGGCCATTAGATTCGCGGATCAGCGCCGATTCGAACGCTTTCTGTTCTCCTTTAAGGCCTCGGTACGAGCATCGTACGACGATCATTCGCGAGAGCATGTGTATCCTCCGGTCGAACGTGCAGCCGCATCGACGTGTTCCGCGGACAAGCGAGCGCGCGTATATTCGCCGCATGTTTCATGCTCATTGGTTCCCCTTTCACATGAACTTTGTGCCGCGCCAGCCTCGGTCTCGTCCTCGTTTAGCCAGCCACACGCTGCAACCCGTACGCCGACTTCGTACGCGCTCGCTAACGTTTCTATTCCATTTACGGACGGATAATTAGTTCGAGCCGAGCGGTCGCCGCCGCGCGTCGATCTTTTACAAAGTCTACCCTGTCGATTCGAGGCTCGTGATTTCACCGGTTCACGTGGCCTGATCTCTCCTATCGATGCTCGATTCGTAATTTATTGCCCGCGTGGTAGACTTCTTGTAGATACCGCCCTCGGGATCGAACGATAGGTCGACCAGAGTTCGATAATGTATAGAGAAAATTGGAAGTTTGGTTTCATGGAAATGGTAGATGGTCTCACGTTGCTTTCGTATCGATTAACCCTTGCTTTTAGCAACTCAAATTTTTACGCTTGTTCGGTAACTCTCACGTCGATTAAAAAATATTCGAAGAATAAGAATCTACATAGAGGAGTTTTGTAACATTTTCACAACAATGTAAAACATTTTTTTAAAGAAACATAAGAACGGACTCCCGAGTATCTGATCGCTAACATAAGAGTTAACTCTGATCAAGACACCCGAAACGATCAAGATTTTTTCTTTTTGTATCCCAAAAGTTGTTACTCAAATTGCGAGACAATAACTAAGAAAAGATTTGAAAATAAAGCACAGTAAAAAGATGCGAGAAACACGACCGAGTATTATTCTTCCAAGAGAGACGTGACGCGAGATTCAACGCTACATCAATTTAAGATAAACACCCCTTCGGTTGGTGTCCCTGAAGATTCGAGCCGTATGAATTTTCAATCGCCTCTTGTGCACCGCGTCGAAGAAAAGGGGGACCAGAGGGGAAAAAAGCGGGGCCACGCGTACCGCGAGCCGCGGAATAACAAACTGCATATTTATGAGCTTACTCTGAAAACGGATCTCGCGTTTGTCCATGGAGATCGAACGGAACCCCGTGCGTTTTCAGCCAACCGCTTACAGATGGTCCACAGTTTAAACGATCCATCGTGCCTTCTTTATAGCCCGTTGTTGGGACATCTTGTATAATGATAAGTAGGTCCGAACGAGCCAGTGTATCCAGTCTATATGATCTAACGAGATTGCCTGGTACATGCATAAGAATGTGCCGTTAATTAACCGCTCCGTATCGGGCATCTGATTGGCTATTTAATTGGATTAGGCATGGCGCGCATGGTTTCTATGAGAGCGAATACGCGGGCCTGGCCTGTACGTACGTGGTAATTACGTTGGTACCTTGGTATACCTGTTACACGAGGCGAGTGGGTGCTGCTAGCCGCGGAACAGAATGCCGATTGCGTCTAGTATTTTTCCTACCTTCTATTTCCTCTCTTTCATCTCTGTTTCTCTATTTGTCTTTCTATTTCTGGCTCGTTCCTTGGCGCGTTTCTCTTCAATCGAATTCCGTTTCTCGCGTAGACGGTACACGAGGGCCGTCTGCGTTGCCTCATTTTCTACGATCACGCAAATTACCATAAATCAACGTTCCACGTGGAGCGGCGCGATTGTAGTTTTGTTAAACAACCACGGTAAGATCGATCCGGATACCGCTACCCGATCGATCCTGTTAAACCGCTACCACTTCGCGGCTATCTGCCGATAATGGGTTGACCGTTCAGCTATCTTAATTCAGAAAATTAACTGGTTCGCGCTGGCCGGAGTGCTGGTTTTCTATCGTTTACGAGATCATTACGCCGCGCTATTTCCTGTTCGTTCGATTGTTGCTCGGATGGAAAATAAAAGCGGAAACGGGTACGTAACGAGATCGGATGGTCGAGAAGTCTGATTACCGAGATCCGTCGATTCGTTTTTTTTCTCTCTTCTTTTGGAAATTGTAGTTCAAATATTTGTCGGTGGAAAGAAAGAAAGAAAGATGAGATTGGTATCGTAATTTATTTAAATCCGTTTCTTTCGACGACAGTATTATAGTTGCTCTGTAAAGTTATCGTGCTGTCGATTTACGAACTCGTGAGATACAAGCTGAATGAAGTCGCGACCAGTTCTCGGGCAATGAAGACGCACGAAACGAGCCGTCGAAGCGAAGCGTTTAGAGATCGTTCGCGATGCAAAATGAAGCGTTGGAAAGCGAACGAGTATCGCGTGGGTGTTACCGTGAGCTTTCCACGCGTGTCTCCGTGCACGTGTACGCACAGACACGGGACCGGCTCGAATAAGAAACGCGGAGTACATGATGTAATGACATCGTAACGGTGGTTGATTTACAACGAGTCGAAACAGTAAATACTTTACAAGTGCCGATTCGGTCGTTTATTCGCGGAAGCCGTTGAATTCGGCCGCAAAAATAGCCTCTACGCACGCCTCTTTAGAGCTTCCGTTTTACGTTGATTTGCATGTAAAACGCGGCTCGAACCGCGAACGATCATTCTTTTTAAACCGATGCTTCGGTTTCATTTCTGCGATTTCCGCTTCGAGGAACTAAACAATCTTCGCCGCTTTATTACCGAGCGCGGTGATTTGCATTTAAAATATTTCATTTGAATAGGAAAAATTTAATAAAGGAAGCGTGGACGATGGCCTTTTTCGTTCCACTGGGAACACTAACTTCGAAACGAAGCTTTCAATGAGATTCCTCTTTTAAATACGCCGCCGGTCTTTCATTGTACGCGCATTGTTTCTTCCCGATGTTCGTTAGAATTTTTCGTCGCGCGTCGCAACGCGAGTATAAGCGAAATCAAAGAAGCCAAGTCCTACGTAACCGGTTACGTATGGCGTGACAATAGATATTCGATGCGGTCCGTAGACAGCGTGGGTAGAGTACACGCTGCAAATCGTCAGTTGGATTGTTAACGTGTGTCACTTGGTGCGCCGCCGCGGCGCAATCATAAATACGCGGACCTCCTTGTGTTTCACGATACGTATTTTGTCGTACAATGGCTTTTACGAAGTGGACCTGTTTTCTTAATACGGTACACGGTGCGCGCCTTTCAATACTAGCCAATATATGCCTCGGTTACTTCATTGTTCGAGCCGTTTTATTGTAAAACGTTTGAACTTCTTTCACGCGATCATATTTTATACTTCGACTTCGTTTAACGCGGGCTATGAAATTCCGAGAATAATCCTACTGAAAATTCATGCGATCCTTTACAGCCTTGTTTTCTTTTCGAGCAGAATATTTTCACAAATATGTTACACTTTTAAGTCCCGTAAAATTCCTTTTCCTCTCTGTTATACCGCGATTTAAGCTTTATCTTGAATAAATTTCAACGAGAAACTGGTTACAACAGCAACGGCAAGTGCGAAATGTTACCAACCATCGAACGGACGGAACGAACGGAACGGCGACGAACGCGCTGGTCAAAGACAATTCGAATTGGCTCGTATCGAGCCCTTATCTACTTAATCTACCTGCGATCCAGCACGCCTATAAATACCTCGATTCATAGCCGCGGGTCAGACGTCTTGCATTCATCTCGTGATCGGTTACAAGCGGCATTGCGCGCGATCGTACGCACGCCTACGCCGAAAATCGTTATTCATCGTGGTAATTGCGCGAAGTTCGCCTCGAATGCTGTTCGATCAACCAATACCAAGAGATTCAGGGAGCTTGAGAGTTATCAGTCACCGTGAGTACCAGTGTTCGATTCCATCGATTTGTAACTGTAATCGGGGATCGTTTTAACCGGTGACGATCGTTCCGTTCGACGTTACGTTACGATCCGATCCGTCGATGGAAAATTGGCGCATTAATTCTGTTTCAACGCGTCTTATTGCGTACTCGAAGGAGAGACAAATGTTTCAGCCGTGTAGGTATCGCAAACGCGCGCGTATCGTTAAAAGATCGGATAATTGGAGGCCGAAGAAACCCGCGGCTTAAGGGAAAATAATAACCGTACTACTTTGTACCCCATTAGGTCTCGTTAACGATTGCCTGTCGAGGGATAATTATTTATAACCGGGCCCGGTAATCGCGGCTAACTAAAAAAAGTATTTGTTAGCCGCGGCTACACAGGCGTGAGTTACAGGCCCGCTGATATTTGCGCTGTTGCTGTATTGCCGCTTTTGCGCCGCTGATATTTATGTGTATCGCGCCATGCATCATATCGCTTCGGCCCCGTATTGTATTTATGGCGGGTGCAGGAAAAATGGCACAATTAACAGTTCCGAAACGGGGCGCGCAGCTGCTACAAAAACTACCCCGCTCGAAATTCATTTTACAATATCCTGATTAACGTCCGCGATAATTCTATACTATCTTCTACCGCGAATTGAAAGGTATTTCGAGGATACGTCAAGCCGAAGCGTACGTGCAACTTGTTTCATAAATATCCTGTCGTACGAGAATTTAATCTTTTTTTTTTTATTTCGCTTCTTTTAAAGCAACAACGTTGCCGCGGTATATTTAATTTATTCAAGGCACGCTAATAACGCGCAAAGACTCGGTACAATGTGACAGACTTGTCTTTGAACGCCTACGGTCGTCTAAAAGGAAATGCATTTAAGCTTACGTCAACCGTTCGATCACCCTTTATAAATGAAAAACCGACTTTATCGCCTACGATTTTCTTGCCAAGAGTACTCTCTCGCAATCGCAGAATAACCAAACGTTCCAATTTAGAATCACCCTTACGGTTCCAAATCATCCTGTACATTTTTAAAATACAACGAATCCCAAGTTACCAAATCGATACCGAGCAAACATAGGAAGCATTCAAAGCGTCGTCCAGGGTTCCATCTATTCCATTCCTGCCTGTGAACTGTTCGTCGAAAGTCGAAACAGGGGTAGCAGGGTATTAAGGGCGATATAGCCGGCATTCGGACGGATATAATATCCGTACGTGGGTAGGCCGACTTACATATTAATGTAATACATAATCACGCGGAGATTGGAGAGGCAGGACCCGGCCCCCAAGATGAATGAGCCTTACAGAGCTGAAAAGGCATGCGGTTGATCCAATGTGTCGTAATCCTGACCCCGTGAGGCTGTACGGTCGCTCGTTCGACCGTACTCCGTGTCTTACCTGTATATCCGTTTAATCTGTTCGGCATACATCGACAGCCGGCATGCGGAGTCGCGCGCGCGCGACCGTGCACGCTCGCCTACACGTTATATAGTAAATAATAGCGGCGATCGGAGAAAACTCCGATTGTAGTTAGCCGCTATCAGATCTTGGCTAAGTGAACAAGGAGTGTCTGGGAAAACGCACTCGCCATATGCATATACGGTTCGAGCACAGTTGTCTCTGAATCGCCAACGACGACGTTCGCGAACACGTGAAAGTCCGACGGGATATTTCTCCTACATCTTTTTCCATCGTCGGGTTCATACTTAGATGGATTTTATGGGTTTCGTGTCCGGCATTCGGCTAAAGCAACACCAACATTTTCTACACAACCGCGTGCACTCTCTCGATCCACGCTCGTTTCCCAAAGGGAAAGATACACGGAGGCACTTTCATCGGCGCGTCGTTTAAAATTCCTCGGGAAGAGTTTTCCAATCGCTCCGCGCCACGCCGTCACGCTTAATGTCGCTTCCCGGGAACACAGGCTTTCCGATGCTTTGGCATTTATGGTCGTGATTTACGCTCGAACTTCTTCGGATACTACTCATCGGACGAGGATGTTTGCGGTTGAATTTTGGTATGCTTGGTACGAGGAATGGGTATTCGGAATATTGTGCGAGGAAAGAATTAGAAAAGGGAACAGAACGCGGAGAACGACAAACTGGAATATTCCAAGAAGTAGAATGGAATGTCTGTCCTATGAATCGTTCAACGAACAATTTATCTCTTCGATTATTTTCACGCGTGCAAATTTTTATCTTCGAGAAGCGAAAGGAAAGAAACCGGTCGATGTTTATGATCGATCACTTACACCCTACACGTTTCTCGAAATCGATACGATTTTTATTCCGGATACGCTTCTTTTATAACCATTAAAAATCTTTCCATGTATTCCAAAACGATTCGTCATTCGAGATCGTACTCGTTCAACTCGCCTTGTCTTAAGGTCGGTCAGCCGATAGGGAAACGGTCCACGTATTAGGCAACACCGACAGGATATAAATTACGATTGGCCAACGCAGGTCCGCTTCGATACTCCGGCGCGTCTTTTACGGCCTCGGGAAAGTACGTGACGCAAGGGGCCCTCTCGCATCGTCGGAGATAAAGTAATCTCTATTGTCTAACGCGACAATGAATAATTCGTGGGTAGGCGATAACGACGCTCGAAGCCTTCTTCTGGGCGGCTGGTTTCTCCGCGCGAGTTTGAGATTTCACGGGGAATGCGGCGCGCGTTCCTCGCGTACGCCCTCGCGCTATCTCCGAGCGCATCGTGCAGCAACGAATCGAACGCTCGAAAAGGAGCAGATCCGTTAGGTAACACGCGAAAACGCGATTACGACACTCTCGACGGTAATACGCGTGTGTATCGTACAGAGCATCCGGCAAAAATCATGTTCCGTTGCAGTTGAAAGATAAGTTTCGCGCGAACGACGTTTCCTCACGAAACGAACGATTCAGTAGGATTCTCTCTCGAGGAGAAATTACTGAGAAAAATTGCAGGCGTATCGTGGAAATTGTTCTTTCTCCCGATTGGGGCTATTATTTCTTTTTCTTTTTCCTTTTCTTTTTTTTTTATATCAATGGAAGTCGTGGTTGGAGTGGTTTTCTTTTTTATACACGCGGTTTTCAGGACTGCTAGGTCATCAGAGATAAAGTTCGGCCTGGATCTCGATTATGTTGGTGTAGTTAGATTTTTACGTACAGACTTGTATCTTTAAGGAATTTAATTGTATTTCTTGTGTGGTCCTGCGAAGCGAGATACGCTTTTGTGATTCAAATATATTGTATTAATATAGTCGATGGTCGGTTATTAATTGGCTGCGGTAATAGTAGTAAAATGACTCTGTTTTTTTTTAATTACTTTTTTAAATTAAATTCTGTTTAAACGTGTTGCGGAATTGATTGGTAGAAATTCTGTACTGTGTTATGAATTTTAGTTCTTTTAATTGTAATCCATATTTTGCTCTATTTTCCTGCTGCAATGAATTTTTTTCCAGTAATATCTTTTCAAATTTCATATCATATCTCATGAGATCCGTCTCGAACTCGTTTGCGCGGCCATACTTGGAGAGACAAAAAAAATTTACTAAAAGCAAATTTAGAAAGAGGATTTCCAAGACAGCTGTGATGCTATAATGACAAGTTATATTATAGCGTTACGACACGATGTTGCCCGTATGCAATTACCTACGGCGAATGAATTATTCGATACCGCGTTTAGGTTGCCACATGCATGAAATAAATAACGCTGCGATATAATGAATACAAACAACTCATTAAGTTTGATTCTCTTGGCAAACATTCCTCGTAAATTCTTTATTGATTCTTTCTAAACTGTCCCCACTTACAGATTATTATCACCATTTCGCTTAGAAATCCTTGTTTGTTTTTCATCGCGATTTAACGATCGATCGATCAATTCTACAGCCAATTAGTCGAAAGTTAAGAACGTCACCAACTATCGACGAACTATAATTCAGTCTTTACTCTCAACTTTTTTCTCCCCCAACGAACGCGTTTTTTCGCGACCCGATGGCGAACGTTCCTTCAATATTTAACTCATTTCAATCGGGCACGTATGCCCCGCAGTATCGTACGCATGACTGACTGCTGTAATAAAAAAAAACTTGCTGTACGCCCGTGTAGCTTGACTCGCAACGATTGAATTGCGTTCGTCGACGTCTAATGGAACCCCCTCGTAACGACGTGACGCGATAAAAATCTATTGAAAGTTCGGCGGGACGTATTTGTCGTCGATCCGCGGCCGAGATCGCGAATGTATCCCGTTATCAGCCGAGCCATCGTTCCGATCGCTCGTGACACAGTTCTCCATTTAGAGATCATTAACCTATTTCGCGAAACACTGTCCTACCAGGCTTAACGAGATCGTATGCATTTGGTCCGTTCGATCTATGGTACCAGATTATCAACGTATCAATGAGATATCGAATTCACGAGGAAAGGCGAGCACAGGCGTTTCTTGTCTCTTGGAATCGACTTGTTCTCCGAGGAACAGTTATAAATAAATGTCTTGGTGTGCGAAAGAACGTGTAAGCTTCGTTATAAAAATTCGTTGAGCTCGCGAAATTGTGATACAGTTAAACGATGTCACGGTGGCGTTACGAATGAGAATAATCGTCTATGGATGAAAGAAAATGTTGGTGGGTCGTAAAGCGTTCTAAGAGTAACAGTGAAAGCGTTCTCGGTGATGCGTGTGGTATAATATAGCGGTAGGAAGGAGACTGTAAGTATTCCGTTGCATCGTAAATTAGGCATCTTGGGTAAAGAATGAGTGGAAGTGGATTGGAAAGAACGGCGCGTCTGATTAATGTCGGTAGATATCACTGTGTCTTCGAGTAGGAAACGTTACTTTCCAGTGGCATTCTAATTTGCAACCTTGCTGCCGTAAAGGCTAAATCGTCACGATTTATGGTACGTACCTATCATCGATCGGTGGGTGAGTCTGGGCTCTATTGTCGATCGTTATTTTATTTCTTCCTAATTATTTCTGTTTACGCTTCGTAATAAATTTGTACGGTAAAAGCGAACGCTCCTGGTATCTTCTATCTGAAAGGCGTAGAAGCTGTTTTATTATCAGCGAAACGATGAAATTTATAATGGTTCGCTGTTATTATCCTCGTGACTATTTGGGTTACAACGTGCACGCCAATTGTGAAGGGTTAAACGTCTGTTGAAGAGTAATACGCATCTTTGCGCGATAAATGCTTCGAGGAATAGGATAATAAAAACTTTCCTCTTAATCGAGAAGATCAAATGTACGCGATTGAAAATCAAAACTAAATTACGAGGAACGTAGCAACCGCGATCCTAACTTCCCCAGAATCGTCAGATTTAATCGCTCCATAATTTTTTAAACCTTTCAACTCTATCACAATTTTAATTCTCCATCTTATATTCACGTCAATCCCTCCTTCTTGAAAACATTAACCAACAGAATCGATGATCGATACGCGGAACAGTCCGATATCGACAAACGACTTTGGGAGTGGTCTCGTGACTACCGCGAAAGTAATGCACACGACAATCGCGATGTTTATTACTATAAGGCTGTATCGGCGTCGCGGTATGTTAGGCGTGAAACGGTCGGCCGGGTCGGGACCCCATTCCTTATTCCTAAGCGAGCCAGTGAAATGAATTCTTCGTTGTAACACGTGCACGTGTGCATGTGCACCATCGAGCTTGGACTCGATGGTCCTGCAAGCGGTCCCCGTGTACGTACGACCGCTATTTATGGGTTATTAATGTCCAACGGGAAAGTGTAATACACCGCGCTGACCCAGAACTGACAGTGGGACGGTATAAAGGGCTAATTTCTCTGACGCGAATAGTTGGTTAACGAGTCGGGTTAAGCCACCAGTTTTTTATTTAGCACACTCGCCGACTGTTATCGACAATTCAACTTTTTTTTCTCTCCCATTGACCGTGTACGGTTACAGAAGATATTCTCCGACGAATCGTTGGAGCGATCGGTGGTGGGTTTTCACGGGACAGGAAATGGGAATGAATGTTTGCAAAATGCTTTACTCGAGTGTGTTCCTTGGGTCAGGTAGGCGCCTGATAGCTGTGATAGGGAGACTTCCACGAGGTAAATCATAAATCGTCGCCTTTAGGCGGTAAGTAAGCAGCAGTCAAGTTGATTTATTACATTTGCTACCTGTAATTCTGGGAATTCCATGAATCATTACCTTTAAAAGGTACAGAATACGTTAGGTAAGAAGATTATGTATGAATTGTCTCTAACTTGGGGATAATCAATTTTCCGAGAGAAAAAGGAGTCGTTAATGATATCTGCGTTCTACCAGCTAGTTCTGGTAAATCGATATGCTATACAGACGCCACGATTGTGCTCGCGATGTCACAGTCGCGCCACAGTTTCCACGAAAGCCGCAGCTTCGCATTCGGACCAAGAATTTTTGGATAGACCGTAAAACATTCGGAATTCAAGGTGGAAATAAACCTGACACGCTGTATCTCGATCCACGAGCACCGGGAGCTTTTCCATTTCCATTCAGGCGAAAGAATGACGCCGGCTCATTTGCCCATCCCCGATGCGAACTTCGGCAACGCTGAAACTTTCCATGTTAATCTCTTACTCGCACCCCAAAGGACCTGTCCCTCCCGACAGCATGAAATAACATAAAACTTTTCGTTTCTTGCCCCCGGAACCATGCTTTCTCTTTCTCTCCCCCACTTTTCTACCCTTCTTCGGTGACGTCGCTCAGGACTTTTACTTTTAAATCATTCAGCCCGATGCCCGTTACATTATTCAACCGCTAAGACCTCGCGATGCGGATTTCTCGAGGATCCTCGCCTCTCTTCTCGTATTTGCGTGACTGGTCCGTATTTTCGATGCCGCGTCTCCGCGGCAAGTTCCAAAGAAATTCCGTCAATAATTCTTAGACGCACGGTTTCGCCCGACTTCCGCCTCATAAGCATCCCGTCCAGCCTTCTACGGTCGGATTACGCCTTCCACCTCCGCGAAACGCGACAAGAACGTTGCGTTGCGTTGCACCATCGATTGTCCGTTGCGTGTCAGTTACCAATGCTCGTGTACAGAATACGTAGTCGTTTGCAAAATACACGAACATAACGAGCCAGTATTCTATAGTTGTTTAAAGTTCGACGGGATGCCGATTAATGGTTGTCGAAGGCTAGGGAAATTTTCTTCGGGTAATATAACCACGATATTGGGTAACGAGGCGAATTGCTTAGGCTCTAGGATATTAAGCTCGGTAACGAATAGATTGATAATTCTACTGATTTCCAATTACGGTAACGACAAGCTACATCTATCTTAATCTTGAAATTATAGACGCCATTACTTTCTATCGTCAACCGTTCCTCTTCCCAATCTCTCATCGAAACTGTTCCATTAGCTGCTAAAAATATTCCACACGAGAATTGATTAATCAGATGTCTCCGACGGTTTAAACAATCACCCTACTTATCCAATAACAAACGCAACAATCGCCATTGTTACCGATTCAGGAATCAGCTTCTGTTCTTTTCCCCTACAGTAATCACCGAGTTATATAAATCTCCCGTAAGATACGCAATCGGTAGAGTATTTGAATCTCCGTTCTCGACGTGCCACAGCACCGCGTGGAAAGAGAGTCGTTTTGCAAGGTGCACGCTCGAGGAAGGCGCATTCCTGGCGCAATCCGTGCGCGTGTTCGTACGACTCGTTCTCAGACAATGCGGACTTTACGCGCTGCGTAAGATAGTCGGGACGAGCCTCGAGGGAGATCCCCCTCGCGCTGAAACTCGTTCATAAATTGTAATACCTACTTTTGGATTGCTTCCAGACGGCGCGAGTGTAACCTCGCGGCTCGAACTCGAGCAGCGAGACGACCGATCCCGGTAAGAATGCCTCGTACGCTCCATTTCGATGTCACAGCTTGCGTTTATAAGCGCGCGACCGTATTATAGTAACTGACTGCGCCGGTAATGGCCGAGACACTCTCGTTCCTACGACTATCGTGCTACCTTTCCCGCGTATTTCCTTCTGTCGCTGGCGTTACTTAAATCGTGACACGGTGATAACTCGAGGGTATCGATTTTTCGGTAAATCATGCGACGACTTTGACAAACGACGGTCGTGGAATCAGTGTCGTTGAGGGAGGTCGCAGGTGTTCGTTATTCGGCCATTTTAATAGGATTAGTTATTTGAGCAAAGTTTGATAATTCTTCATCGCGTTAATATCGATAATTACGATAATAAATAGATAAATTTCTATAACAAATGATTAACCTTTATGACAAATATTCGCGGATACAATGCAACAGTTATTCGTGTTTATTCTATCCCGAAACTACAAGAATCCACTCCGCGGAAATTTATTATGCATTGCAATAGGGGAACGCGATATTTTGGAAGTGTTTGCCCCTTTGTTGGATTTAATGACTTATTTCGCGAGCCAATTTCGATACAACGCTGCTGTTCGCATTAAGTTATCGAGGGCTAATAATTAATCACGCAATTCGAACCGATTCCACCGCTCCCTATCGTCGCTCGTGCGGCGCGCTAAGCATTTCCGCGTTTAATAATGACGTTAAAATCATCCGATGCGTGCCGACGATTTAGCGTAATTCGCTCGAAATTGCTGATAACCGTGGCGAAGTAATGATTTTCAATTCGAACGCGATATTGTTATACGGATCGTACGTGCATCCGTGTGCGTTTCTCTACTTTGGCGGCGTACTTTTATCGAACGAAATTACAGGTTATTAATAAATAATCACGTGGAATCGGATTTGTCGAATTTACAAATTTCATTACACTCGAACGCGCGGAATTTTATCACGATTCCCTTTTATGCATCAGCTCCGGGATTTTATTCATGCACGGATTTGATCAAAACGAAATAGCTCGTGCGTCATCAAGCTGTGTACGTTGAAACAAAATTGATAATTTCTACGGCTACGTAGGCAAAGATTGTTTCACTTATCTGCTTAAAAATTGCAATATTTTATTCCGTATCCGATATAAAGATACTTATTATCTTTTACGTTTATCATGAAGTTTTACTAGGAAGATTCATAAGCTGTTTGGATTTACTCTATAATACTTGGGTATAAATAAGCCCGGGTAATAGCTCGATAAAACATTATTCCTGCAACCCTATATCACGTATCTCAATACTCGCGTTCATGGATGTCTGTATAATCTTTGAAAAATCTGCCAAAAATTCTATCCACGACTATACATGCAGTTTGTATCGAACGGGCATAAGAAACTAGCCATAAAGCTTAAGAAGCTTATACCGATGAACTGAAATTCATGAATCACTAGCGAAACCCCAAAGTAAAAAGATTTTCAAGGAAGACACAGATTTTTCTCATTACACGGGGCACACTTTCACTCGTGTAATCGTCTCCGTATCCCTTTCTTCGTACAAGAAACAGCTGAAAAGAGGACGCGAGGCAGGGGTCCGCGGAGCAGAATTTTTCGCATGGTCGCGCCGCTCGAGGACCGTTTAAGTGGCGGATTTTCTCGAGGACGTCACGCGTGCATAGCAAAAAATAATATTTACGGGCGCGTACAATGTTCGAGCGACGGCCCCCGGGCCGTTCTTTTATTTGCCATAACTCAGGTCACGCGGCGGGGCAAAAAGGCAGCCACGAGGCCGAAGAGGAGGAAGACGAAGGCGAAGAAGAAGAAGAAGAGGAATAGGAGGAAGAAGCAACGAAACAGCGCCCTCGCGCTGGAACCCATCGGGCCCTTCCTTTCCCAAAGTGATTTATTTCGTTTGGTGGCCGCGAGCATGCGCGGCCATTCAAACTTGGCAATTTTTGCCCGGGCTAATCTGAAGAAGCATGAGCGTTTAACGCGAGCTAAGATGTTATTAATCACTCGCGGCCGTATAACGCGCGGGAAGACGAAAACCCTCGCGAGGGGAGCTACGAGAGCGCAGCACAGGTAAAAGGGGCTGTTTAGCGCCGACTTTTACACGCGGTACCCTGGGGCGATCGCCATCCAACGGCTTGTGTATTCCCCTGTGCATCGTGCGCCGCGCGTTAAAACTGCGATTTCGCTAGAATTGAAATAATTCAAGTCCTCGGGGGGACGCGCGGTCGAGCCGAACGCAACGCGTTTTTACTCCCTTTCTCCCTTTTTCTCACTCTCTGTCGCTGCTTTGCTCGCTGCCCACGGAAGCATTCCGTGTACGCGCGCGTTCCAGGAGCGAGCATCGAGAAGCGGATTCCGATGCTCGATGCAAAACTAACGAGGAACGAGGTAATTCCGCGAGAAGATTAACGATCTCTGCCGCCAAACTTCCAAGATCTATCGTTCTCGAACGATGTAACCGTGGAAATTAGAAACAACCAGATGGATCTTCCGTTTCGCTTCGCTTGAAATTTTTGGGTTCAATCGGTTAAATTGATAGAGATAATTCCGCAAGGAAGAGAAAATGGAACTTTCATATTTAGAAAGGGAATGAATGCTGTCCGTGAACTCGTAGCCAAGTACCAATCATGAAGATATCATGACCAAGTATCATACAGTAAGCGGGATCAAGAGGCTATCGCGTAATCTTTAATGATTCCAATAATTTTCATTTGGTTCCGCGCTAGGTCGCGCAACTGCTCGTTTTGCTTTCGATCCGCAGTTCTTCGCGCATCGCCAGACAAAGAGAATAATGAACCCTAATAAAGTATCGTACATGTATCGAGAAACATGGTACTCGGCAATAAATCATCGTCCAGTCTGTTCGTAATCCAAACCGATGCAATCTTCTTCAAAAGTTCGAGTTTATGTAAATAGAAATATATAGGGAGATTTTAGAAAGTTGAATAAGCGGTCATAGATTTCTAAACGTTCGTTCGACTGCACTGATGCAATTGCAGTATTCACTCGTACTCCTACTTACATTCTTTTATTTAAAAAACAGAAAGAAAACAGAAAAAAAAGAAAAAAATACTAAACTACGTATCTTTCTACAGAATTCCCTTAAACATTTCATCGCTACTTCCCTAACCTATTCCCTTTCTCTTCTCTCATCTCACTGGAATCGAGTTATCCCATAAGAGATACATACTCTAATTTCACCAAGGCACCACGTTCGTCCTAGTTTCTAAGATCGTCCTGTGCAGAGCGACGTTCGCGTTACCTAAATTCATTCGTTCAATTTCATTCCCAGGAAAGGGTTACCCTCACGAACCAACGGCGTTTTTGCCACAGAACAATGGTGTCGGGTGATGAGTTCGTAGCGGTTTATCGACGAGAACGATGCTCGTCGGGACGCGCGTTGAAGATTCAGACACTCGAACGAGGAAGTCACGACATGGGGTTATTAAGGAGGAACCATGGAGTAGAGCGCGTTTATCCAACGGACTCGTTAACATTATCTTGAACGGCGTGCACAGTGCGTGCGGGAGCCCATCTCGAATCCAGAGATTCCCCTAACGAATTTCCTGCCCCCGGGAAGCTCGATCGTAAATCACTCGCCACTCGAGGCAACCTAGTAATGCCCTTTAGACCTTAGGTTTCTTTTTAACGAGTTGCACTAGCCAGCCTCGGTGCTTCCAATGTCCGTTGGGCTTTAAACCTTGCCTCCACAGACGAGATTGCAACCCTTGCACGGCTCGTCCTGCACCTACGGAGCAGACCTACTTCCATAATCGCGTAATCTGCCGGCCCGTTTATCACAGACGCAATAATTCTCTCCGGTGTCGTGTGTACACTCAAGGTGTTTGCTGTTCAGACTATCACGGTTTGTCGCTTAACGCTCGTCGATCCAGGCTGCAGAACTATAATTGCAGTCTTGGCGGTGGCTGGTCGCCTTGTTCGCCTAATATATTGCCGAACGTCCCGAAGAGTATTGGAAAAATTTCAGGTTTACGTTTTAAAATTTTTTGCGATATTAATTTCTTCGAGTTCACAGCGAAAAAAATAAAGAAAATGACTAAGAATAATCTTTCTTGCGATCAACAGTGTTAAGATTTCGGAGCTAGGGGTGGAGCGCTGTTTTTCCAAGTCGTAAACGACAAAGGCAAACGTACGATCGCTGCGAGATCCCTCGGACAAAAGTCGCTCGTCTGTATCGAGCCTAAACCAAAAGGCTAAGGTACATCGAGGTACATCTAGGCACCGGTGCAATACTACCTGCAATATTAATTCCGTTCGAAATTGGTATGCTAATTGGTCTATCCACGCAACAGTCCTTTAATGTTTCTTTCGATCGCGCGAACGTGTACAGTTCACCACGGGGCAACTATTTGCGGCGTTCACGCTTGCAACGGAAAGTGAGAAATGGCGGGTGTAACGAAGAGAAGCGAGAAGTTTAAAGGTTTTTCGCGGTGGTGGTGGATGAAACTGGCAGGAATAAATTTCTCGGTAAATTCATGATCGAGCTGCCTCGAACGATTTTCTTCTTTCGTTTCCGTCGTCGAGACGTTCGCTCGTATATTTTCTACTCGTGATTCTTTCTTTTGTTTCCTGTTTCGTCCCATTATTTCTTCGTTTCTGCCCAACGTATATGAAATTGCATAAATTAAACGAGCAGCGCGATGGTACGTACGTATAACGGTTACGTATTAATGGTACGAGGGAATTATGTGCAATGAGCAATCGCGTTTTATTGACCAGCGGCAGGTACACGCGTGAAAATTCCAATTGCAATTTTGCCTGGCATTATGCGACGCACGTCTCGCGCATTATTTAAAATATGCGACCTCCGCAACGGGCCTGGAATAATGACTAATGCATTTTTCGGACAGTTTCGGGCGCCAATTTCCAGCGAAATCCCTGTACGTGCTATTTTTCCATCGATTTCCGCCGATTTTAATTTGATGTATTATCGCGGTAAAGATTCTGTTTGTCGCAATTAAATTCGCATTCGTATCGGCGTAAAGAATGCATACCGAGGTTTAATGTCATTTCTAACTAGGTAAAAAGGAGTTTCGATAACTGTCACGCTTCAATAATTTTTCAATATCCTATCTTCGATCTACGAATCCTTCGCACACTCTTGACAGCCACCGTTGTCTCATAGAATAAACCAAACTTGCACCGCGAACTTAGTGGCCTATATAACAGAATTGTTTGCCCTTAAACGTTGTCTACTCTGCAAACACGCCACTATTTGTCAACTTGTGCATCAAGGAAACTTTGTGAATATTCCTTGAAGGAGATTTAAAATTCACCACCCTCTCCAACCCCTATTCAAAAACGTTTCCACAAACACTTCGATACTTCTAACCCCAATATGTTTCCAAAAATCCAATTCCTACTTGCCAGCGGTTAAAGCTCTGTTATCGACCCTCCTCCGTTTCACTGATCGATAGAAACGTTCTTGGCTCACTTTTCACCGCAAACAAACCGCTCCTCTCGTACAGAGTATCCAGCCAGACTGTCAACGAAGCAACCTGCAACGTGTCGAACACTCTGCAGCGAAAATGGACGCGATCCGTTGCTTTCTGGCAAGGATGTACTATGCCAAAGCCCAATTATTGAAGTATACCGGCTTGCTCGGTGCAACTCGCAACGACCAAAGGGAATGTCGTCGTTATTGCAGGTGCATCGCGATGCTGGATAAAGTTTTGTCCACGAGGCACCGACGAGACGGTGTAACCGCGTCGAGCAATAATTCTACGAGCCAATGTAGATGTACCGGTTCAACTCTATCCCGCCGGAAGTAGAACGCACATCCGTCCACCGATAGCTCGACCCCTCGTTAGGATGTTTCTCGCTTGGTTCTCGAAATTCGCAAGAGCACGACGCCATAAATTTTCGGAAATTTCTCCGGCATCGAATTCCTGCCGTCCTCTTTCGTCCCGCGTCACCCAATTAGCGCTCGATTATCGCCGATGGAAAACACGCTGGTCGTCGAACGACTGCTCGTTACAATTAACGACGCCGACTAACGCCGTTTCCACGACGCTCTGCGACGACCGCTGTCTTCGGGATTGGTTTATGGGTTTGCTGATGCGTTTGCGGTGGCTGGGTTATAAATTTGGATCGTTCGGTTTTGTTACTTCGTTGAGAATTTCTGTGCAGGGTTGGTAAATTATTGACACTTAAGGAATTTATGGTGTAGGTTTCAGGGTCGGTTTTGAGATCGTTGGTATTGGCTCGCCGAGCAAAAGTGAGGCTTTTAATAAGTACGTTCGAGAAGATAGGAGTGTGGCGTTGGAAGGAAGGTGGGAGCAAGCGAGAGAAGAGAACCAGAAGAAAAGGGAGGCCGTTTTTGTTCGGGGCTTCCTATTGAACTCATTAATAAGGCTATCTAGGCATAATACGCGAGGATAGTGGAGTCGGGTTAAAGCTTCTTTGCATAGAATGTGTACGGTTAGGCGAGGAAAGCCGCTATGGGAGAAAAATTAATGGATGAGTATAGACTCTCGCCATTTTTTCTGCGCTTTTCTTTTTTTTTCCTTCATCGACATAATTGGCTGCGACTGTATAGAAGTTTCGTTACGATTGACCGATCGACAGCTGGCTTACAGATCTCTTTATTTCCAAAACGTTTTACTCTCTCTCGGTAAACTCATACGCAGATATTTCATGGAGTATCTCTTCGGACACGGTAAGATATAGTTGACAATACGTTTGCAGCGTTTGTAGATTGCGACAGATTAATTTAGAAAACTTCTGGGAACTCATTAGCCATTGATGTCACCTATTTTCCCCGAAGTGGTCCGGTGCAATTAAAAAGGTGGAGGGCAGCTTTTTTATCCTCGGATGAGACGGTGTCTGCTCCTTTTTCGTTCTCCGTTCTTCGCGACAGTTGGCCAAGCTACGGTGCAAGAAGCATTTGACATTAGCTCTCGTTAGACTTGATCGCGGCCACTTACGTAAATCACCCCGGGAATTCTACATTTGCTTGGTGTCACACCCCTCTTCCTCTCACCAGCAGCCCTCCCCGTCCCTTTGCTTTCGCTTGCAAGAAGGTAAATGTACGCGAGATTACGGTCCCAGTGAAATTTATTCTATTAATTAAGTTTACTCCTGGTGCCTTGTTCCCTCGGTGGACCGACTGAGACGGTCACTTTCGGCCCGTGTAATCCGGAAACAGTCGAAACGTTCCGTGGTTGACGAACACCACGTCGAAGCACGTCTAATTTTCATTATCTCTGCTGGGCATCTATTTAACCAATCTTCGTATCTGTTACTTCAGCAACCAGTGAATCATTGCTGGAAAAATTTGTATTTTTACTTGACTAACTGTGTGATAAATTGTAAGCTCCGTGTACATCGGTAAATAGATACATAGCCATATTTATTTCATCAAAGATAGCATACAACAGTTGCCATTTTGAATATAAATCTTAGTCCATTCTTGCTTTTCTAGACGTTAAACTTAGAATTTGCATAACATATGCGGTATAAAACACAGGAACGCGTAGCTCTCGGTGGTTTTCTTAACGGATAGCCGGAAAAATCGCGGTGTCTATCCATCATCGTGTCGTTCGGTCTGTCCGAGGGAAAATATGACGTGGCGTGCAGTCATGGAGGAGGGCATACGTCGACGTTCGAACAGCGTATCGACTCGGCAAGGCTGGTTACGTGATGTTCATTAGCGAGCCCGACTCGTAAAAGCGAAACGACTTGACATTTAACAAGGAATCGATGAAAAGATAAGTCTCCGTGCATCGCACGAAAGCGCTAACTGGCCACCGTCTCATTCTCCCCCTTTTTCCTTCGGCCGTGGTACACACGCGGCTTTCGTCGTTCCGATATCACAAAGTGACGGAGAAATCAGCAGAAATTACGTGACCGTTATCTCTTATCGCTTGTATTACAAGAATGTAGACCGATTAGATGCGAACGTACATATATTCGTGGGGTGTTCTTTCGATGGAACAATTGGGGGCGTCTATCCCCTCGCTTTAGTGCCACCAAACGGTAATAAAAAGCAATTTCCTCTCGTAAAAAAAGTATTTTGGGATATCTGGTACCGGAAACAGAAACGTGTTCATTATTCTATCCACGGAAAGTTTATCGAATCACGTACATTTATTACGTTATTAAAGTTCTCCGACTGGTTGTAAAAAATTATGATCACGTAAGATCTAAAAATACCCCCCCCAAAAAAGGCAGTCACGATTCCCAATTACAAATTACTCAAAGTAACACTAATTATTCCTATTTGGAATCGAGCCAGAGCGTCCGGCGTGAAACACGAACGAAATTTGCCAGAATCAAACGATCTCGTCGGCCATATCGTTCACGGTCAGCCGTTCGTTTTTATCAACCGCCACATCTGACGACGAATAGCCCGCGAATCTTTATGACCGATTCTATCGGGCACGTGTCGCGTGTCATAGACAGATATCCTCAAAGGGACGAACATTTTTCATTTTCTCGTACGAGTGACCGCGCCCCGTTGGAAGCTTTCCTTCCTTCCGAAGTCGTCTTCGACTTCTGGCCGCCTCACCTTCGCGTCTATAAATAAAGAGAGGCGATGTAAGTGCGGAGCCTGTAGGTTGTCGTCAGAGTCATTAAGGGTAGTGCTTCGGTTTCCCTTGGAAGCACGCACACGAATTACCTGCGCGTGTCTCTGTGCACACGATATTAAACGCGTGTGTGTTGTCTATGCGTCTGTGTGTGTGCTAGCGCGAACAAACGCGTGCGTACACGCGCGTGTTGCAGCGGCACGTACGGAGGAACGGTGGGAAAGAGACGGTGGAAGGTGAATTCGAAGGAAGAGAGGTCGTCCCTGTCGATGGAAAGGGTCGAAGACTAACTGGCATTGGCGTAGAGCTTGAATTCGAGGCTGTTTCCGATGAAACCTTCCTTTCTGTCGTCCCACGCGACTCCATTTTCGAATACGCGTTTGCAGCGTCGTTCGCGCGAAACGGAAAAATTCTGTTCGCGAACAACGTTGTTTTCTCTTCATAGATTTACGAGTCATTCAGGATCTTGACACGTCATGGGAGTTACACGGAAGGAATACGCCATCGATGGCGTGCTTGGTCCCCATTGAACGTTTCGCTCAATGTACCCGATAGCGAGTGCGTGAAGAACCAGCGGGTAGATAAATTTTTGCAGTTTGACGATACGGCAGAAAAATAATTCGACCAACGTTTCGCGCGATCAGACTGCGAGTCGTCGTTAGCGGAAAAGCAGGCTCGCTAGGAAGAACGCGATAAGCGATATGGAGAAAAACGACGCGTGGCCGGTAGATAATTTGCCAGTCGTTATTTAATAATTTGCGACCCGGGAATTTCGGCAACGCCCCACGACCAGATACCGTCCGCGTAGGGACGTCTCGTTTAATGGGCGCGCTTAAAACTCGACAAGGGGTGGCTGGAGAGCAAGTTGCTATTGCCAGCTACGGTCGTAAAGGTGTCCCTGCTTTTCGTCCGCCTCGTAAAAGTCGCAACGAGCAAGGGGTTGAACGCGGTTCCCCTTGCGTGTTCGCGAAAGCAACCTCGAATCGATCTTCCGAAGTTCAACGCGAAAATGAAATTAGTGTTGGCTTGATTTTTTTTTCCTTTTTTTAGTTTCATTTCTTTTTAATAAATCGCGGACACGAGAAACGGTCGTGAAAATGTTTGGTTTCTACGCTACTGTTTCGAAGATAGACGTAGCCTGACGAGAGAAACGTTAGCAAGAAATTGAAATACGCGACGAGACGAGTCCGTCGACACGCCCTTTTGTATATTTGCTCCTTGCTGGCATTGTACTCGGTCCCGCGAACAGGCTCGTCTCCATTATGCGATGCCCAAATGTTAGAAAATTACAACCGCGCGGCCGAGGGCATGTAGTCTGAAAGCATGCTAAAAATTATGCGTGCGCCTCGTTTGTTCTCGCGATTGAAGGGGTTGACGCACCCTCGTTCTTACGTCGTTACGCGCGTGACACGGTTTGAGGGGTGTTTCTTTTCGTTTCTCGCTGCGTACCCCGACTTGTAGGATGTTACGCGCGAAAATTACGGTTCAAGTTCTGCCATCAAAAAAATCCCATTATCCAAATGTATCTTTGTTTGAATATTCTTGTACTTTTTTACGAATATTCTGCTGTTTCCCCGCCCCTTCTTTTTTCTTCGTGCAAATAAAATGCAAAGTGTCTAAAATTACAGAACGTAAAGATTGAGCGAAACGAAGGGAGGTAAGGAGAGAGTTATTCTTAATCGGTGTAATGGAGATTCAACCGTGTTACGCGCGTTCTAAAGCATTGTAAAATATCGTACACTTCGAGCGCAACGCGGAAACACGTGGATTGCGCGATTTCGAAATAATTAACGCAGGTAACTCGTGAAAGTTGCAAAGATGCAAGCTACGCCAAGAGTTTACAGCGCAATAAATTCCTTTTTAATTGTTTTATACTGCCTTCTGGCGAGTGTTCGTAAATTCGCGCTCGCCAAACACTTGCATCCTCGGAGAAGCGAATTAAAATGACCATCGTAAACTGGTGGAGCAATCAAACGCAGTTGCGTACCTTAACTTCGACAGTTTTCCATCAAAACTGTAAAATAAGTAACCAGTCTTCGTTCCATCTTAAACTTCTCGGGAGACTATTTCTGCTNTTTTTAGTTTCATTTCTTTTTAATAAATCGCGGACACGAGAAACGGTCGTGAAAATGTTTGGTTTCTACGCTACTGTTTCGAAGATAGACGTAGCCTGACGAGAGAAACGTTAGCAAGAAATTGAAATACGCGACGAGACGAGTCCGTCGACACGCCCTTTTGTATATTTGCTCCTTGCTGGCATTGTACTCGGTCCCGCGAACAGGCTCGTCTCCATTATGCGATGCCCAAATGTTAGAAAATTACAACCGCGCGGCCGAGGGCATGTAGTCTGAAAGCATGCTAAAAATTATGCGTGCGCCTCGTTTGTTCTCGCGATTGAAGGGGTTGACGCACCCTCGTTCTTACGTCGTTACGCGCGTGACACGGTTTGAGGGGTGTTTCTTTTCGTTTCTCGCTGCGTACCCCGACTTGTAGGATGTTACGCGCGAAAATTACGGTTCAAGTTCTGCCATCAAAAAAATCCCATTATCCAAATGTATCTTTGTTTGAATATTCTTGTACTTTTTTACGAATATTCTGCTGTTTCCCCGCCCCTTCTTTTTTCTTCGTGCAAATAAAATGCAAAGTGTCTAAAATTACAGAACGTAAAGATTGAGCGAAACGAAGGGAGGTAAGGAGAGAGTTATTCTTAATCGGTGTAATGGAGATTCAACCGTGTTACGCGCGTTCTAAAGCATTGTAAAATATCGTACACTTCGAGCGCAACGCGGAAACACGTGGATTGCGCGATTTCGAAATAATTAACGCAGGTAACTCGTGAAAGTTGCAAAGATGCAAGCTACGCCAAGAGTTTACAGCGCAATAAATTCCTTTTTAATTGTTTTATACTGCCTTCTGGCGAGTGTTCGTAAATTCGCGCTCGCCAAACACTTGCATCCTCGGAGAAGCGAATTAAAATGACCATCGTAAACTGGTGGAGCAATCAAACGCAGTTGCGTACCTTAACTTCGACAGTTTTCCATCAAAACTGTAAAATAAGTAACCAGTCTTCGTTCCATCTTAAACTTCTCGGGAGACTATTTCTGCTCGGACGATACTTTTATCTTCTGTCTCTCTAAGGGTCCAATTCATCGGAAAAAAAAAAAATAATAATAAAAATAAAAAGAAAACAAGAAAAAGGTATGAAAGAAGCTATCATCCGAATTACTTTTTCGCAGGCAATTTTCTCGGTGTTTGCATTCTTTTCTCCTTGAGTTTCGTCCCTCTGTCGGCTCATTATCCCACACCCTCGTGGTCGAATCACGGTCGACGCGACGCGGTTCCATTTACGTGACAAAATTCATGCGAAATTGCGTGATTTTCGCAGCACGACCTCCATCAATTTGCAAACCACCCACGGTAACGAAGACATCGAAAGAACTCTGAAAGAAACGCGAGATTGTCGTCGAACAGTGAATTATATAATGGAAGTAATCCACGGAACGAATCCTGGTCTAATTTATTCATACGGTTCGGTTCGACACTTGGATACACCGCGGTGCTTCCTGTTCCGGTTCCCTCGTGTTTTCACCATCAAACATGCAGCGTTTATTGACCGACAGAATGTTTTTAGATTGCGTCGCGATCATTTATAACCGCGTCAACGTTAATACAGAAACTGCGACTATTTCATACCGCGCTGCACATTTGGCGCACGGAAGGGTTGGTCTAATCACTTTTTAACTACATTAGCACCGGTAACTGCGCTCCCTTTTCCTCCCCCTGCCCCACCCAGAGGCAACTTTCTGTCGGGGACCCTCGTTGCATTAAAAATAGATTACATTGCGTTCATATCTGAATTCATTTTCTTCAAAGCGTCTCGGTTGCTTCAACGACACGTGTGTCGGTGAAATGGAGCCACGAAGATGTGATTCTCTTGATAATTCTATCAAGATAGATAAATAGGAACAGAAAATTTGCGTTTCCAGAGTCAATTGTTTGTCTCGTTTATTTTACACGTCAAACATTCGTGTAAATGCTTGCTTCTCAATTGTTTATCAATTTCGAATCGAATCGATATCAGTGTACGAAAGCTGCACGATATTTATCGTTCTTATTACCGAAAAGAATTTCAAGAACATTGTTCGCATCAACGTCAGATTTCTTCCCCGGCCGTCTGTTCGAACTTTAGGGTCCAACGTCGAGCAACCAAAGTTAAAAATTGTTTCTTTGTCGCGCTACGTTCCCCGTGACAGCTCGAACCAAATGATAAATCAGCGACCGGGTCCAAGTAAGTGTTTCTTTATCTTCCCTTCAGCTCCTTCGCCGGAAAGAAAGAAAATTATCCGTGTGGCTACGAAGTGAAACGTTCGGGCGAAAACGTCCCGAGGAAGAGAAATGGGAAAAACCGAAGTGTGTGCGTTCTAAACGATACCAGACCTCGGCAAGACAATCTTGCCACATGCCTCTCTGTCCACTAATAGACTGCACGTCAAGTCTTTTTCCACGACTCCCTTTTTCCTTATTCTCGTTGCTCCTTTTCTTTTTTTCTTCCTTTTTTTTTTCTTTCTTATCCTTCACCCACGATCTCTCCCTTAGATTCACTGCCACGACGATGGATAACCTCGAACCTTAACAGCCGTTTAATTTGTGTCTGGCTCCACGTTTTTGCCGCGAGAAAAGTAAGCTTTCTCGGGCTGCGGAATAAAACAAACTCGCCCCCGAGTTCTCGTGGACGTCCACAGGGTGTTCTCGCCTGTATTTCGGATTTCTTTCGCGGTCGGGCGCCGCGGCAAGAAAAGGCTACTAATGCTTCGGGGCTTCTTCGTCGCGACATACCATACGATGACGCTAACAAATTGCTTTAAACTTTTTTACGCGACCAACGGGACGCTTTGACGATCTTCGTGGCGAGGTCAAGGACTCCGCTTCCACTTTCATCGGTCGCGCTGTGACGTGACGTCTGTCAGAACGGTGAACGGTGGTACGATCATTTGTCATTTCATGTTCTTCCCCGTCAACTGGTTGGACAGGCTTGGCGTATTATTTTAAAACAGGGAACACTTTATTTTCCGTTCAAGTAACACGGATCTCAAATCTGTTCAGCGATTTCCACGATTACAGGAATTCTGGCTTCGCGCCTAGATTTCATCAATTATCCGCGTCAAGAATGGACACGCCTCATTGTGGCGGGCGTTTCACGAGATTAGGAATAATGACGTTTCGTCCGTCGTCCGCGTGTTACATTTGCATAAACTGTCTTCGACGGTGGCAGGGCGGGAACGAAAAGTCGAATAATTCATTCCGTGGAACGCTAGAGCAGCCGGATCAGATGCTAAGTTCTGTAAGGGAACGCTGTCTCGCGCGACATTTCGTAATTTCTAGACAGCGGTTGGAAAATCTAATTTCCTAGTCTGCCATTCATGGTGCGAGAGGTACGCGCAGGCCTTCGTCACTGGCGTGGACATGGACGGTTACGGATAGTTTCAAGGATCCATTTAAATCCTGGACGTGTTGCTGATACCTACCGAAAATATCATTCATCAACCCTTTCAGGGTCCACAAAGCGAGGAACTACTCGTCCGACAGTGTCGTTTTCTTTTTCTCTTCCCTATTTTTTTTTTCGTCTTTTTTTTCTTCAGTCCCTCTGCACTGTTGAAGTAAATTAGATTTTCAATTTGCCGGCACACGATCGTCCTGGAAAGAATGGCGGCCAACGAAATCCAAGAGTTTCCCGTTGATGGTCTTTTAAATTACAGAGTTGGCCAATTTATCCGTGGAACCGAGGATTTGGAATGCGCTCGAAGGAACCTTTGTCTTTCTCATGATGTAAATCTTTGCGTCAAACTTCTCATCGACACGTAGAAAGTTTCTGGTTCGCTTTTGTTTGTTTTGCCTTTAGTCCACCGGTTTACACTAATTTTTACCGTACAGAAACAAATAATGTAATCTTTACCATCTAGAGTAGCTAATCCGGAATTAAATTTTCGAAAGATCTCGCGAGAACGAAATAATTTTTTTTTTTTTTCTACGCGACAGAGCGAGTCGTGTAATTCGTTTAAGAGGATTAGCTCGTAAAACGTCGGAACAGGTGACGCTTCGCTGCCGAGATTCGGACTATCGTTGTTTCAAATATCATAGGATGAAAAGACATGGGCGAAACGATCGGACGAGGCGCAAAAAAATCGATATTAACATACGAAACCAGTTATCGGCGAACCTCCACGACATGCTGTCTAGTCTCCACTAAATCTCGCGAATTCCAAGATTCAAGGGAACTGGAGAAACGTCTGCTCCTTCCCGAACGAAGGTCGATTTATACGGCTCGATACAATGATGCAATAACGCGGCGCAATATATATGCATTCGAGGGACTGGAAATTCGAAATGTAACCGGTTCGAGCGGCTCTTAGAAATGCCGGACACGTAAAAGCCGGGACCCGTAGGGTTTACAGGCTGTACCGCGAATATGTATGCCGTACGGGCGGCCGTGTACGGCAAATCGCGATCCCTGGATACGTACGTATTATCCGTATAACCTCTAACGTCGATTGTGGCTTATGATATTACGTACTCTCCATTACGACACGAACACAAGCGCCGCCTGTGAACGTAGCGAACGCAGGGGCCTCGACGATGTAACGAGTAAATTGCTACATCGTTACACTTTCCTTCATGCTTCTGCTTCGATCGCTGCTGACGCGTCGTTTATTATTTCGTTAATTGTAGTAACAGGCGGCTGGCAGAAAGAATGACGCGTTTCGAACGTGGTATCGACTTCTAATGGACGTATTCCGAACACCCGGTTCTAGTAGCACTTATGAGAGAGCGAGATTAGAGACGCACATAGATAATTAATTCTAACAGCGTAACACGGCAACAGAGATTACCGTTAAATCGCAATAACGATCTACTGTGTCTTGAAAGCAAGTTTCCTTGGTACAACATTCCACTGTCACGTTGCATAATTAAAACTTTGAAGTTCATGCTTCATATACGATTCAAACGTGATTCAAACGCACGATACGTTTACGATGCGAAGCACAATTTGAGCTCTTAAGGTTGCATATTTATTTATGTCCCCGCGAAAATAGTGTTTTTAGGTCGATCCGATTGATGTGATTGATATTCAGTAGAATTCGGATGGGTAATCGTTATGGAAGAAAGTTAAAAAAGAGAAAGACGAGAAGAAAAGAGACTGCAGAAAAGACGAATCATGCGTCGCACCGAGTAAAACGTTTCAATGGAAAAACTTATCCGGGACTGCGATTCGTGTCAGGCAATTTTTGGTCCTTTGACCGTTGAATTATTGGCTCCCGTGCAATCTACATTCGCTTAGTATGCGCAGGGACGCGTAATTTCGATTAAACTTTCACAGTCGGATGTCTCGGTGTAAATACACGCTAGTCCTTTTTGTCGCGAGGCGACGCGCGCCGTAGTGTTTCGCGCGAAAGAAACGAAAACGAAGGGGAAGAAAAAACGGCGCGAGAGAAAGGAACGGAAGAGGAGTTTGTAAAGAAAGCGAATGTTTAAGCGGCGCGATCAGAGATACGCGAAGCTCCAAGGATGCTTATTAAATTTTTACTTGGACGCGACGAATAATTTGCGACCGACCGAAGAGGACACGGCCCGTGCGGCTGGTAAAAAGATGTAAACGTAAAAAAGAAAAAAAATGAAGAAAAAAGAAAAAAAGAAGGACGGAAAAAAGGATGGAAAAAAAGATGGAAGAAAAGAGACAAACATGCAGAGTGTACGCCGGCGGCGTACTCCGCGTTCAAAGGGACGAACTGGACCACGATTTGGTCCACCGAGCGTCGATGGACCGATAGTTTGTCGCGTGCATAAGTTCTGTTCTATCGGATCGAATCGATGGCAACCGCGGCAGGTCGATTTTAATCGATCATAGGCCACCGTACGAAGCACACATTCATTCGACAATGATTCCATTGGTATCCTCCGCAAATAGATTTCAGATACCTTTGAAGACCATTGGTATCGTGGTTTGCCGAATGCTAGATGCCACCCAAAGATACCCAGCATACCCATAAATTAGGCACTTTAATGAGGCATAATTACGGCTAGGTTCTCTACATATGCGACATACAAGTTTAATAATACCTATTCTTGATATCCTTGAAATGGACACAGCTTAATAGAAATTCGATACTCCTTTGTTAACATCCAAACATCGTTTCGAATTCGAAAACCGTCAAGAGATGAATCGTGGAGAACAAATTGATCCTCTGTTAACGCTTTGTTCACAGGCAGACGCAACCTAGTCCCGAGATGGAAATTCCGTGGTGAATCGTTGGCGTTGGCTGGCCCTTTACTTGCAACGTGCCGTAATGAATGTCCTGGTGCACACAGCGTCGTGACCTCTTCGGACGGGCGCGAGCCGATAAACTGGATCCCTCGATCATCGGCGAGGATTTATTGCATCGTCGTGGAGGCGCGCAAAGGGCCGCGATCCTCGTGTGTGAGCGATGTTCCTTCCTTCGATGCGATTCGAACGACCGCCTTTTATTTACAACCGTGGTTTCTTCTCCAGGGACAAACGAATTGTCTCGTCACAGGTAAAGGCACCGTGTCCACGTGAACGCGTGATTGTTAGCGAACGTAGTTGGAACGTGACAAGAATAAACCGAACGAACTACCGAACTCCGAGTGCGAGTAACTCGACACGATCTTAAAGTTTGAATCAAAGTCCCGGTTTATTGCTAGGGAAGCTGAGTCCCAAGAGTGCGTTACCAAGCGTAGAATCTTCTATCTGTACCAACGGTTTCGAGAACGATACATCGACGCTGAAGCGTAACCGTATAAAAATTCTCACGCAGAGTATCCGCTGAATTAATCCGAGTTCCAAACGATCGCCGCTCCAAGGTTCAATTTAACGCCACTTCTAATCTCATCTCGGCATTTTTCGTTCCACGACTTCATCGTTGGACGGTACATAATTACATTTTGATCTGTGTTCCGTGCAGGACAAAAACGAATCAACCTACTAATTGTAAGTTGAAGCGCTGGGAGACAGGGCGCGACGTCCGAGCGTGCCGATAAATCACAGGAAAGGTGTGCTTTCCTAAATAACAATCGCATTCCACCGCGACGCTTATCCCGCGTGCGCTCTTGCGGTGTTACACGACCGATCGCGTACACACGCCGCCGGACCGTCACGAGGTGGGCGAGGTTGGAGAAAATAAATTTCTAGATCGATAGAAGAACCACCGTCCGACCGACCGCGTGTCCCTTTTATCGATCAAGGCCGCTTCGGTACGTGACCCGTGAAAGAGAAAGGAAGACGATCGTTCGGTCAACGCGTACGTGCAACGAGGACGAGAGAGAAGAGACCGTTCGGATGTTCTTGAATGTAAATGCAAGTGCAATGAGCCGGGGGAACGGGCGGCAAAAAGAGAAAGAGACAGCAGACAGCGACAGAAAGGGGCGGGAAGGTGGGAGTGAGCGCGTGAAAGCGCGCGAAGGAGAGCGCATGGAACGATGATATTTGATTTATGCCCGTCGTGGGCCGCGGGCCGCAAAAGAAATGATTGTAACTAAGATTTATTTCAAGCTCTTTACTGTCACAACACCGACTTACCGGGGGTAATATCCCAACCCAGCCGGGCCCGTTTCGCGCTAAGTACAAGCTCGTTGGATAAAAGTCCATTATTGAATGGGGACCAGTTCCTCCGAAGGCGAGGGCGATTATTTAATGCCACGGAGTCGAGTGTTAAATTGGAATAGATTGCCGAGTGAACTTTCTCTCTCTTCCTCTCTCTCTCTTTTTCTGCGTTCTTCCTTCTCTGTTCACCCACTTGGTGTCTTTCTTGTTCGTACATACACACACACACTCTCTATCCCCCTTGTTTTCATTCGTTTTCTTAGTCTATACATCTATCGTTCTCCTCTTTCCATTTTCCCTCTCTGTATGCTCATTCCTTGGTCCGTGATCGTTAATAGCCGATGGCAGCGTCGCGTCCCCGCGATCGTATCGGAAACGAAGGGCAAAAGTTCGCCGATCCTCGGTTCGCGAACGGATTCCGGTGCTTCGTTGCTGGGAGAAAGGGAAAGAGGTAGAAAGAGAAGGGAAAGTGGGTACGGAGAGGAGGAGATTCGTGTCGGTGGTGTGTAACTAGGTGTAGTTACCAAGGACCGGAGGAATTTGCCGGGAAGTAGCTCGAAATTATCACTAATTCCCGAGTAATCTTTCGCCGGTTAGTTCGGAAGTTTTGTAATAGTTCGAAAGTTAGACTGTTCCCGCGTCGAAGGTATTGGCACTTTGTCGGAGGGGACACCGCGGATGCCGGAAGTTACTGTACGACATTGTGAATCGATAGTCCGAAGAATAGTTCTTTTCTTAGGGGCGTGGGCGAAATTTAACGGTCCGTCCCGCGATTTCATTACGTCAGCCTGGAGATTGTGAAACGAACCGATTATTCTCGTTCCTCGAAAGGATCGGTGTCGCAGAGTTTGCGCTCCTGTGATCTCAAACAACAACTGACAACGTCCACGACGACGACAACTGTCTTATCCTTCTATTTGAGATCAAATATTTAGAATATTCATGACGAAGAGTGTGTCAAAGCTCACGGCAATGTTTAGACGCTCAGGGATTAGTTCTAGCTGGTCAAAGTTTCGTTGTACCTGGACGTCCGTGTGTACCGAGTCTACCAAGCTAGTTGCGTGCAAGCATTTCTATGGTCGGAATATCTTAAGTTGTTTCGCTTGTTATTTATAGTCGCCGCGTTACGTTCTCCATGAAAATTATCTTACTAGTTAGTTCGCCCTATTTCGTATTCATCCCCGATAAAAATTACAGGTTGAGATAAAAACGACGTTAAAATTTGTACCTACCTTTTTCTTTTTTTATCCTCTCATGGAATCGATTACTCTCGAATCATCGAGCAACGTGTACCAGGAGCAGGAAAATCGTGGTCGGAGTAGGCTGCGTTACCCTCGTTCCTCGATCCGATCATAAAATTGCATTAAAAGGCACTCTGACCAGGCGACTCGATTTTCTAGCACAAATGACAGCACCCCGTCGTCGTTCTTCGCCCGTCGCCACTATTAGCTCTGTTAATTTTCAATTACCCGTCTCGCCGAACGATATTTGCAAGCCGCAGTCTACCTCGAGCGCCCATCTGCAACAATTTACGAAGCTAATGTATCTCGTCTGTGGCGGTAAAAAAAAAAAGAAAAAAAATACGTGTTCAAGGATGGTTTACGAACTGTTTTCCATTGTTACATCGGTACAAAATTGGTGGAAAATGACCATCGTTTACAACTTTGATCTACTATTTCCATTAAATTAATCAAAGTATCGATTACTCTCCCCTGGTGATTATTTTCCACGTGACTATTCATTAATAATTTAATCAAAATATAATTTGAAAACAGCAAAGCATTATCGATCGATTAAGAAGCAATTTCCCGGTATTATATGCTAATTAAATCGAGCCACTAATTTCCTCATAATTATTGTAATAGGGGTACCAGAATAATTGGCTACAAGTATTTACCACACGCGAAACACGCAACGCGACCGCACGGAGATTAACACCGATCCACCATGTTTTCTCACGAGACGCCTGTTCTTAACGATCTAAATCGACGACAATTCTTTCGCGTTTTAACTCTCGCCTCTCAACGATTCGGTCGATGTTCTTCGGGAACGACCCGGAGGAACCGTCTCGTCAGCGTTTGTTCATTATCGAAGTTTGTTAGCGCAAAAGTGCGTCGACGGGAAATAGAGATAAACGTCGTTTCCCTCGTCGTCCGTTCGTCCCCCGAAATTTCCACACCCCCGTATTATCGCGACGCGACACGACAGCCCGACGAACCAACAAGGGTTAACCTAATTATTTAGCTGCCGAACTCCTTGACTGCGGGGGAAAACGGTGTTGCTATTCCGCTCGTACGATACGCGTGGGACACGGACTGAGAAAGAACAGAAGCCGTGGGACCGAGGGTTGAAAAGAGGGGAAGAATGGAGAGGGAAAACCGTGAATCTCTATAAGGGTGAGATAAAGACGTAGATCTTTGACCCGTTGCGTCTCCTGGTCGACTATCTCGGTCCTAAGAGGCGGAGAATAAACTTCTATGAGACGAACCGGTAAATTTNTTTCCACACCCCCGTATTATCGCGACGCGACACGACAGCCCGACGAACCAACAAGGGTTAACCTAATTATTTAGCTGCCGAACTCCTTGACTGCGGGGGAAAACGGTGTTGCTATTCCGCTCGTACGATACGCGTGGGACACGGACTGAGAAAGAACAGAAGCCGTGGGACCGAGGGTTGAAAAGAGGGGAAGAATGGAGAGGGAAAACCGTGAATCTCTATAAGGGTGAGATAAAGACGTAGATCTTTGACCCGTTGCGTCTCCTGGTCGACTATCTCGGTCCTAAGAGGCGGAGAATAAACTTCTATGAGACGAACCGGGAAAATTAAGAGAGGCGAGTGAATCGCGTAGGATGAAAGAAGAAGGGTTGCTTTCGAGCCGATGTCTACGAACGAAACGAGAATAGAGTTCCCTTGGTTTCAATCTGAATACTTTATTAAAATTTTAGGTAATTTTACTTGATCCTATTTCGACGTTCAACTCTCTGTTTAGAGCAAAACGATAAGTCTCAAGAGGGGTAGCAAAGAGATTATCTTCAAGTCATGCGCTCTAGGGGGCTGTGTGTGTGTTAATAATAGTTTTCTGGTGCCTTTATAGCACTTCAGCGTTCATTAAAATCGTCTTTCAACAGTCAGCTTGAAACGTTAAATAGATCCAGGTATACTACAAAGATCTACTTCCTTTATAGATACTACCCCCGCATTTAGTTTCAACTGCAATTATAGTTCGGTAGTTCTAATGCGAGCCGGTAATTAACAAGGCTGGGTGCCCCCACGAAAATATTCAGGAGCGCACATGCGCCAAGATGTACGAGGACCAGGTGTTGCCCGCTGGATTCGCTTTACAAGGACACGTGGGTCCAGGCCAGACAATTATTGATTGACCGTTCCTAAGAAATGTCGAAGGTTCTTCTCGGCTCGCACGGTCCACCGGGCGTAATAACTTTAGGGATTTCCCGGAAGAGCCGTCCCGACGTTTACGATAATCAGTGGCCGCGTATCGGGGAGAACGGGGAGTGTCTCGAAGGATGCGCGTGTAATCATCCGCGTCGGCCTCGAATCGTCGATAAACCGACGACGTCACTTCGATTCCTTTTTAACGAGACGCGATTAATCCGGATCCCAGGATTCGAAAGGTGGATTCGCGATTCCTTTCCTTCTTCGGAGCATCTATAAACCTACTTATTGAATCCAGCCAAACGAGCTTCGTAGCAGGCGCGTTTTAATAGTCTCGACGTTTGTTATCCTTTTATGCATTCGTTTATCGATCGGCATTAACGAGGAAAACTTGAGCGGCCTCCGACTGACGTACGGATAAAAAGAGACGAAGCAGAGCGAAGAGAAAGAATAAAAGGATGCAAACGGCAGGTTCGCAGCTTGGAAATTTCAGGCTGCATGGCCAGCTCGGCCCATTCCTGCACACGGTTATGAAGTTGGAAGCTGCAGCTTCGCAGCTGGCGCCACATGGCCCTTTCTCTTGCCCCCCTCGCGAGCACGCTGGCTGCCCAACTTTCCTCATTTGCCATAATCTATGACCCCCCATTAAGGACGGGGCCTAGCGGCAGCTTACCAAGGACCAGGTAACACGGATCTCTGTGCAAGATGTCTCCGGTAACAACGAAGAAATTAGCGGAAACTCGAATTGCGTGGGCTCCGGTTGCAATCGGCAGCTTTTGGGGAAAGATAACGCTGCCATGGCGAATGAGAGGACGATTATTGGGGTTACGGGACGTGACGCTTATGCTTTCGATCGTCTTCAATTCGTTCATTTCGGAAAAACTTTTTTTTACCGGCAATTCTAGAAATGTGGTTTATAAAAATAACGACGTTCCCTTAATACTTAAAGCGATCCGAGTTCTGTGAAACGTTGAGCAAGGAATTTTATAAACGCATCATTTTTATATTACATCTCTTGTCATAACTTATTCATTCGCGATCTTAAATTTGACTGCGTCGAATGTCCTCGATGACCGGATAAAAATGTAAGCAGGTCAATAACCCATCGGTTCACGAGTGACACTATCACTTTACTACGCTCACGACAATAGAATAATAAAAATTCTCCGCTGTTCTCTTTTATTACCATAAAGGAATAACAGAAGCAACCAGATGTTACGCTTACGAAATATCACGTTTTTATCTCGTGCATGGAGAAACAAAAAGAAGGAAAGAGTTCTCACGGGAAAAAGCAGAATTTTGGCGAGCGTTCACAATAATCAACGTTTTCCCCCCTGTAAACGGGCGGTGACTTTTGAGTGAATTTGTTCCCGGAGCCGGGATAAGAGGAGAACGCACGAAGAAGAATCCAATCTCGAGATCTCGGAATGTTATACATTCCCCCGTTTTCCGTTCGGAACGCTTGATTTCTCCGCGAGAATTCGAATCAATCCCGGCGAGTCGAGTACGATCCGGATTTTATTCATGCAGGTGCGTTTGTACACATCCAAGTAATAAACCTGTCGCTCGCGAAGTAAATCAATGTAGTTCCCTCCTCCCGACGCCGCGCGTCCCCTTGCGATCTGGAGATGGCAAAGGCCACATCGATTTTGGCGCGAGATTAAAGTTGGTAGTTTCAGGGATGTCGGAATGGAAGAACCAATTTCCACTTACCCGTGGCGAGATGTAAAGCGTGCAATTTCACCCGACAAGTCGAACGAGATTTATAGCGTGCATCGCCGCTAAGCGGACCCAAGTTTTTCGTTTCTGGGGAGGAATTTTTGAAACACTGATAAACGCGAAACGTCTCTTTCAAATAAAGATTTCTTCGATCGTGTCGATTGATTATTCGAGAGAGTTGAGGATCGGAGAATTAAATAAAAAAGTAAATTGATATTTTAAAGCTGAAAGCAGTAACTTCGAGTGTCGAGCTGAAAGAATCCGTCGATACTCTGGATAGCTCAATTGCCGGTGCAGTCATCCGGCAAATGAAAGATCCGATAGAATCATCCCTTTTTCCCTTTACTAAAACTACGTTCAAACCTACTTTTTTCTTCTGCAAAACACAATGGTGGATAAATTAAAGATTCGGACAGATCTAGACCCGAAAAATAGACTCGATCGATAGACGGAAAATTGGCTAATTTTCTTGAAAAATTTCTTAACCGTATCTCCTCTTCCTACTATTAAACCTCGCAAATGTTTATTTTAAAACAACTCGTAGAGATCGTAAAAAGATACATCCCACCCTTAATTTCACTTATTCACGCTCGCGTCGGTGCAGCGGGCAAAAGACGAAGGAACAAGGTTGCACCGGCAATTTGCCTGTATCACGCGCGAGACGAGCAGTAGCGGACGGTATCTATTAGACGTATATCAATATAGGATCTTGCAGAAATCGCAGGCTAATGGGCACATCGGCATGCGCGGCATATGGCGGCGGTGAAACGTAGCGTCTCGTCGCGTTCAGTGATGAGAACGGACGAGCAGAGAGAAAGATAGGGAGGCCAGGCCGCCAGAAGAGATGATCGTGATGGAGGAACGTACAAGCATAGCCACGCAAGTACGTGGCCTTTGTACGGGTGCTTAGAAGCGTGAAGGCTCGCATAGACATTATTGCATTATCCGTGTAAATGCGCCCGGCGCGGTTACGAGTGTGCGTGCCTTATTATAAGAGCGCGTACAGACCGGCTGCACTTGCGCATTGCCGAGAAATAACTTCCATGAACCACACCTTGGTAATCGACGTACTTCATAGAAGCATAAACGATACCTGCAGATGTACCTCGCGGCGGGACGGTGCGGTTTACGGGCCTCTGTTCGGGCAACTTCGAGGGAACCGCGAGTACGAGCCGCGGAAACGATGAAGAAGATGGAAGATTAGGGGTGATGAGGTTTCCAAGTTTTTCTTCCTTCTTGGTTTTGTTTTAGTTTGGACGTATGCGTATTGTTGAGCCTGGAAATCGAGAGGGGTTGGATTTTGGTATCTTTAGAGGACTGGTATTATTTCGAGTAATGGATTTTGGGAAATACATGCATGTTTCGTAACACGCGAGTGCTGCTCTTAGGGACATTTCTGAGTTATAGCTTTTTCTCTGATGCATAAAAGCTTGCCTACTTTTAGAGAAAGTACTCCGAATAGCTCGTCTTACGCCTACGTACAAGTAATATCCATAGTGAAAGAACGTGTCCCACAATGGGATATAAATGTAGAAGGACACAGAACCATTCGAGCCATTGGTTCAATTTTAAATGGACACGAACTAGACAGTGCGAGGGTTAATTTCTTAAAAAGCAATCGGAACAGGAGCACAGAACTCGTCAGAGACGGCGAGGATCACAATTGTGATCGATCTATCGGTAATTCATACGCATCTCCGCAAAATTGGTCGATAGTACGTCATGACTTCTGATTCGAAACGATCACCTCGATGTTGTCGCGCTCGCGATACTGCGATTTAACGGCAGTACGTCGCTCCGTCGGTCGATCGTACTGCAATTTTTGTCTTGTCCAATCGAAATGCCAATTTCATTCGGCACGGAGTGATTGGCTCTCTGTACAGTGCCGACGATCAGAGGAATCGAGGAATTTTCACGTGAATTTTCTGTTTTTCTCCTGGCCACATGTCACTGTCAGGGCCACTCTCGCGAGGCCCGACGATACGGCACTGGCAGCCATTGACCGTGACGGATGAAACGCGAAATTGGGGGGTTGATATGCGCCGAGGACCTCGCACTCCCTGCAAGAAGGTCCTTGGTCGGTTGGAAATTAAGCTGTCGCGTGCATGGCGCTATCACTGCGTGCGTTTGTGAAATAACGTATCGCTCTATTTTAATATATTTATTTGAAAAACCTGAATTTCATATCGTTTAACAATGACCTTACCGAGATTGATAGTAACACTAACTTTATTAATACAGAACGTTCCATGTAAAACACGCCGCTTAATTATCCTCTTTATCTGTAATTCTCGTACGAAAATATATCTCAATCGTACCACCAGAGACACTGTGTATAAACTTTATCATAATCACGCGACGACGTAATTCGTTAATTTAAAACGTAAACAATTCACCCATTTACACACTCGTATCGTAAGCTCCAAAACGATCGTCGGAACAGTAACCAGTCGAGCAGATAGTTTCGACAAAACGCGGCTCATCGTTGGCTGAAAATCATTCGAGCGCAATGGGAATCGGAGAACCAGGGTTGGGGTGATTCCGAAACGCCCGGAGGAATCGGGAGCTGGTTGCGTGCCGATTGGCCCACGCGACACGTTGATTCGAGACGTTTTCGCGACTTTTCATCGTGACACTTTCGTCGGGCAAACGCGATTCTTTGTGCGGCGGGGAGTTAAAGAGAACTTCGCGCCCCGAGGCAATTTGCCCGAGGAGATTTCGAATTTCGTCCTGTGCCACGGGACCCAGCACCACCCCCTTGCCCACCCCGCTGGCACCGTCACGTTCTGAAATCCGTTTCCTCGGAGAATCGAGACGACTGCCGTCAGTCGATCCAACCTATCGATCGGTCCGAGAAGAAGAGTCGGTGAATCCTTCGTGCAGCTCTACCACCACGAAAACCTGCATTGCAGCATCGTCGTAAACCATATTTTACAATTCCTTCGGGCATCTATCGCTTCGTCCTGGCGCGGCTTTTTGCCCGACGATATGCTCCATTTTCGTGGCACATCCGACCTAACGGAAAAGTTGCATCCAGTCCTGTTATCGAGTCACTGTGCTAATAAAATCTTTCGAGGTAGCAGCCACTTGGTGGTCTAAACTTGATTGTGTTTCTTCCTTAAGAAAGAATTCTTTAAAATAAGTACAATGTTTGTATCGAAAACAGTTGTAAAGAGGTTGAAAAAGGGTTGCGGTTTATGCCTCGAGGCAATCGATTTTACTCATTATACCCAATACAACTTCCTGTTCTTCAATTTCAGAAACAATACCCCTGCCAGGCCACGGAAAGAATAAGGCTGTAAACTCTCAAATTTCTTTCGCCAAACAATATTCCCTCGGTCCCAGTTTCTTCCACGATTTGTGGTTGACGTTAATAACAAGATCCGTCTTGACGGGGTTGCAGGGGAAACGGAACAGGCGTCTCGCGAGAAACGCGGCTAACTGTTCCGCGCTCGCTGCGCAGCTTCAATTAAGGAGACTTCCAATTATCCGTTATTTAAACGAGGTCCTCCCTCCGTTTTGTCCTTCAACGCAGCCGGATAGAACGACGGCGAAACAAGGGCTCCTGGGTGGCAGGAGAGAGCGGAGAAGGGAGTAGCGCGGAATTCTAAGATAATGATACGTTTCCAATTTCTGCGCAACGAACATCTCGCCCCCGTGAACCCCGTCGCCATTAGCTGGATTAACTCCGCCGTGATTTCCAGCGAGTCGACTCAACTTTTTACCGTTCCATCGACGAACGTCTCTAACAGTCGAAGGACAGAGGAACGAACGGGGTGAAATGCGGGGGGCGGAGAAGATGGCGTGCGACTGACAAAAGCGATTTATTTGTTGCAGCAACCCGTTATACGGGAAATCGGGTCCCGCGTTAACTCTCGCGCGACGAGAGAGACGACGACGGAGAAGGAAACGGATGGAAGGCGGAAACAGAAGGGTGGTACCGCGCGAAATCTTGGCTAACTCTTCTCTAGCCTTACCGACGATCCACCCCGCGGCGCTTCAATTAACAGGACTGGCAATTATCTGTTATTTAAATGAGGCCCGGGCATACAAGCGTGCCGGTCTTTGTGCCCAGACCTCGTCGCCGTTGTCACTGTTGCCGTCGTAGACTTGTTCGATAGCGAAACAGAGAGACGTCGTCTCTGCGAAAGGGTTAAATTCTGATAGTCCCAGCGAGCAGCAACCGGTAAGAGGGACGTAAAGGTTGGAGTATAGAGAGAGGAGTTATCCACCCACTATCCTTTCCAGTTTCTGACGACGACGGCGGCGTTTCCATCGTCTACTTCTCGGTGCCGTCGACGTCGATGTCCTTATACCCTTTTCCTCGGTGCACAGCCAGCATCGTCGACCGAACAAATCAACCCCCCGCTGGTGTCGTACGCCCGAAGAGGGTTGACAGCATAAACCCAGCTACGGGGAACACGATTCCGACAGCAGTTCTCGAACGCATGAATTTTTAATAAAATCACCCACGGTAGACGTCACCTTTTACAAGGAATACCTTTTCGCTGCGGCTTGCAGCGATCCGCGTCCCTAACCGGGGCTAAATTTTCTTCCACCTTTTGTCTCTTCGTTTCCTTGATCCGAGAATATATTTTCTTCCGTTTTTACTCGTCTAATAAATAGGTAGACGTTTCGGTCGGATAGAATTTGTACAGATTGAAACGTGTCTGGCCTAGATCCGTCCACGAAGGGGAGAAAATCGTTTGCCACTTTAGGGGGGATGTTCCGGATGGTACTTCGAGTGAAATCCACGCTGAAATACCTTTGTAACCTAGACCAAGTTTAAACGTCTCTCCCCTTTCGTACTTTAGCGCAACCCTTGTCTTGGCGACTCGAGGATGATCGATTCCGTTAGCGTTCGGTATTATTGCTGACGTTACGTTATCGCGGCTGGCCATCCGTCTGAAACGGGACAATTTCCTTGTACCTTTGCTTGAAATAGTTGATGGTGATTCATATTCTTACCGTGAAATATTCAACGCGAATATCACTGTTCTCCGCGATACAATTTTTTAAATTTCAAATTTTATTCCCTTCGTAACTGAAAACGAAGGAATACTTCGACGTATTAATATTCCAACAAATACATACACTGCAGAAGCAATTTAATAAATCAAATAAATTTTATTACCAGCCCGTTCGCCGTGAATCTTCGCGGCGATCAACGTAAACCGAAACTGTCATCGCGACACAGGTTCGGTGAAAAATGCGCGCCAAGAGGAAGAAATACAGAGGAATATCGTCGCGTTGCAACATAACCCAAACATCGATCCTCCACGCATCCTCGAGGCACAAAAGGAAAGGATACGCAATAAATTCCGGCTAAAAAAGGATCGGGTGGAGAGTAACCGGGATTGGGGTTTGAGGGTTGTAGACGGGGTGGCCGATTGAAACGGAGTAATAGAGGAAAGAGTGGGTATTGTCGAAAACTTAGGCATCCACGTTCGTCCCATATGGCATCGAAATGACGCACAGGGGAAGGGAATCGTCGAGGCAGGCGCCGCGAAGCGAACTTCCAATCCACGGTTTCCACCCCCTTCTGCCCCTTTCTGCCCCCTTCTGCCTCCTCCGACTCGTTGCCCTCACGATGCGTGACGCGTTGCATTGTGCGACACGCATTGCGCTCTTCTCGCTATTAACGCGCTCGTTCAGCCCGACGAGTGGCCCGTCGTTCCTTTTGAATGATTGAGAGCTAAGACAACGCGACAGATTTCACGTCGAGGACTCGAAGTATTGGTCCTTGTGCACAGCTCGCTCGAACGCTTCGTAACGAGACTCTTTTTTATACGAACGCGTTCGTAAGTCCCCGGGACGAAGCTTAGGGTTGAAATCGTGTTACTCGTTTGACTCTTGGCGCGGTGAGTGTGTCGTTGATAGTGTAAATTATTATTTTTATGAATGTTTTGTTTTATGAAAAAAGAAACAAAAGCAAAATGAAACGAAGATGATGGTTAGAGATAGAAAAAAAAAGGAAAGTGAATCATAGGGGTGCGTTTAATTTATATAAGAGATATCATTGTTTTTCCCGACAATAAATTCCTCTTCCTTATCCCTAATAGAACGCTGCTCGATTCGTACAAATCTACGATTGCGAACGAACCACTTGGAACGTTCTTGGAATACCGAGTACTTCAGACCACCCTCCCAGGATAGATTTCGTTTCAGCGATTTAGGGAGGGCCTTTCGGCGAGTTTAGCGAATCTCAATCAATATCTCGATCGGAAGACGCCTATAAAATAAAGCTACGGCACGAGTCGGCGACGCATCGTCATCAAAGAGCAGTTCGTGCTTCCCCTTTCCCCCGGTCTGTGGGGAGAGAAAACAGCCGGGGTGAACGATATCATAAAGGGTAGCAGGAATCGGAGCAGTCGCGGAGCGAAGGAAAAAGATCCCCCGTTCGTTACAGTCTTCTCAGATGTAATCTTTAAGATGAGATCGCGCTGAGTCCATGAATCGTCGAGCGAAGAGTGGACTCGCAGCGCAACTTTCCTCTTTTCCCTTTATTCTCCTCTCCCCCCTCTCCTCTTTCGTCCTCCGAGAGCGAAAAGGAAAAAAAATATTCGCCGATTTAGCGTAATGGCCCAAGTTAATCCTCATCCAACGGAAATGGACTTTTTACTTGTCACGCTAGATACAGATTGCGTATATAAACTCTTCCTCTTTTAGTTTCTGGCAATCGATTTCTTCTCTCATAGCAAGAAACAAGAATGTTCCCGAGCAGTTTTCGAGAGAATTGCGCCAATTATATTCGACGTCGGAGCTAGCCTGTTTGCTTCTCGTGGAGATGATGTCCGCCAATCAGAGTCGATTGAAAACGAAGGACCTCGGGTGCTTCCAATTACACGGAACGTCACGGTCGGGCCGAAAGATCGGGGTCACGTCATTCAAGACGGCTCCCTGTCCTTATCCCTCCGCTAAATTCACGCTCCTTCTCCATTTTTCTCCTAGTTCGTGTCGCTGATCGCCTTATCTAAACTGGTTCTACCTGGGCGCGCGGGCGATACCGTAAAATTGAAGAGTGTGTAATTCAAGCTGGGCCCGGATTCGATTTGGTAGCGACGACACTGCGTCCTAGAAACGGACGTTCCTCTTTGATGCGCGGGAAATAGCGTCGCTTCAATGAGATCGAAGTCTCGAGAGAATTCTTCGGTTGAATAATATCTTTCATTCTTAATTGTTCGACTGTAAGACCTTCGGCGCTCCAATATAATTCTTCAACGGAAAAATGTGCAATGAAAGGAACAATAATTCCTCTTACTTTAAAACCTAATTTCGTCTCCGTACCTCTTAAGATCAGCATATACCAAATCGACCCTCGTTTAAGCACCTACCAACAACACCACTTAACGGAAGGTAATTTCGACCTTTTTGTCTTACACGAATCGTGAAAAAGATACGATTAATTTCGTCTGGTGATAACGGACCATCGTTTCACGGAACGTCAACGAGATTGCGGCAAGAAAGCGCCTCGGCCCTCTCCATCCCTCGGTTGGAGCATCTAATTAACAACGTCGCGGAACAAGTGCGCATAATGAACGTTTCAAGTGCTCGTTGGGCGCGTAACCCTTCTGAATGGCCGTTTACGCCTTGCGCGTACACGCAATTAGCGCACGCATTTAAACGGAGTGGCTTAGATTCGTCTTCGTTCCGTTTCGAGGGAGCAGGACGGTGGAAAGTCAACCTGTGAACGTCGAACGAGGCTGCGCTTTCTTTTTCGCGACCGCGGTAATTGCGATCTACGCGCGAACAATGCCTTTATCGTTTGTACGACACCCCTAATGGCAACATTACAGCACGGCATGCGCGTAAATTGCGTGCTCCTTTTGCTCCCTTCTCAGAGCTGTCGTCGCGCACTGCTCCAACGAGGCTGCGACGTGATTGAACAGACGTACTTTCACGCTGTGGTAACGCTGTTGTAACGTTGTTGCAGCAATGATATGTGTAATAGTTACGATGGAAGTCTTTGAGAGACGCGATATGTAAATTCCCTGCAATTTAGATACGGATTTTGGGTTTGTCAAATTTCGAGAAAACATAGATTCGTGAAACTTCGAACGAACGATTGCGAATTGATGCAACCGATATGTAACCGCACGCGTTACATATCCTTATGAAATTTATAATCATACATGAATCGATCCGACGTTTCTTTCTTTCCTTCCGACTGATTTGCTAAGAAGCTACGCTGAAAGTTTGACGTAACATCGTTCAGCGAATGATCTAGTTTCGAACTCGGTTCGACGATTGCGTCAGGCGTGCGAAATAGGATTACCGGCAGACCAAACTAAGCAGTTGCTACCAAACGGGTAAGCATGATTGAGAGGAAAGGGAAATCAGAAATTGATTATCTAGGACCCCCGTCGATAAAGGGTGTGCACCACTCTGGTCGTAATCGAAGCATTATCGGAATTTTTAAAACGTTCGATTGCTTGAAAATCGACTCTCTTTGGCGCCACGTTTCTGTTACGCTTTGACCGTTGCGCGCTTTGTAACAAAAACTTTTCAGAAAAATGTTTAAACAACGTGATTAATGGGCTGTTCGCCATAGAAAGAGAAAAACCCGTGTTCATGGCAGCGTTAGAGAATTTTCGAATTCGTATATTATACGAGGGAACCGTGTGTTCGAATATGGGTAAAATACAAACTGCAAGTTTTTCGTGGGATCGAGAACTCGCAAACATTCACCGCTCTACGTCTAAACTTTCCCCGGCAAAATTAGTCGTTATTAAATTTGCATTTACCATACTACGAGCGTTACCTAGCTTATTTTCTCAAAAAATACCACCGCTATTTGAATGACACTTTCAATCGCGCTCGAATAACATCGAAGATATTCCCGATTCACCCGAGACTCGATCGGGTGACTTTATTTATCCGGCGTGAAGATTAAAAAAAGGACTTTCCGTCGAGGCCAATGAGTTGTCAATTTCGTGGACGTCCTCTGCGATTTCTTTTCCCTCCACAGAAAGCAAACACGTAAACCCGCTGTATCATAACACGTATCTTCCCGTCCAGTGTCCAGGAAAAGAGCGAAAAGAATGTTACTTTGGGACAGCGTTTCGCGATGTCACGCCTTTCGTTTCGAGTGGCTCGTCAGCCAGCGCGTACGTCCGAGCTTTCAGGAAAGTCTGTTATTTTTAAGACCACGTCAGGCCAACCTCGCCGTCCAATATTTGCTAAGCGTGTTTGCCGTCTGCCCTTAATCCGTCGTGCTACCTCTTGCCATCGGATATCGCCTCGACTGTTCGCCAACGCTGAAACGTTTCGAGAAATTCTCGTTTATTAACGAGAAAACGATTCGGCTCTGACACGTGTATCGCTTTTTTAAGTCGGTTCGAGGCTGGTAAATTTTGTTATCGAGGTGGCTACGACTCGACCACGACGTTTCGTCGGGTTGATACGGAATGTTTAGGATATTGGAAATTTTAGAACTTCTTTTTTATGTCTTCGAATTATTTGGAACATTTTTCTACCCTTTTTATTTATTTATTAAATAGCACGGAATATCAAGGATTAAAAAATTTTCTTTCAAATACTGTCACGCATCGAGTCAAATTATACACAAATAATGATTCTCAAAGGGGATGTTTTTTCAAAGGTTATTAATTATCTCCACGTTGGTTATTCGCAAAGATGGGTCAACGACCGCTGCTAGGATAGTTTACAATTAAAATCGACGCGGGTTTCGAGAAGTTCAAAGGCGACGGCGTTCGATTTAACTCGCGGAAAATTCGCTCGTCCTTGCGCCGTTTCCGACGATGCACACAGGGGAAAAATTGCATTCGGGCGTATCGACTTCGGTTCATAGTTCGCGCCTGGTAAATCCAAAAAAAAACTACTCGGCGCGGGTATTTTGCGAGCAAGTTTCCTCTCCGAAGTTGTAACGAAGTTGTAAATGGCCTGTCGTAGAGAAAGTTCGAGGTGTCGGCCGTCTACGATGTAACGAATGCAATTTCGTTTCGTTCCGACGAAGTGGCCCGTAAGTCAAGAAATTGCTTGCCACTTGAAGCTGGTTTCACGACTTGGTTCCAAACGTATTTAGAATATGCCGCTTAGACGCGTGCGTGCTTGTATTCTCGTGGAAATGGAATATTTCCATTGGTATCCGGGTCGATCTAACGATTTTTAATATCCGATGATCAAGAGCTTTATATTTGTAAATAAATGTTGACGATTAAACAGTTTTAAAATAAAATTCTTTTCAAAAACCAAAGTAGGGAAAATTCTTCCACAATTTAATATTCAACTGCCGTTATTAAAAATTCTCATTATTTGCTTAACTTTTCTGCCGCCTCGAGGCTCTAATAATCGAACCAGACGGATGGCGCGGGTTTTTGAAAAATTCAGTTAACAGTCGAGCAGAGAAGCGGGACGGTCCTTGAGGAAGCGTTTCATAATAATTTTAAAGCCGCTGAACCAGTTAATTTCTGAGTGCTGCGAACCGTCAAACGCGATTATGTTGCACCCCCTCTGTTCGTCCTCTCACCCTCCGCCACGGGTTGACGCTGCGCGACTGAATATTTCGCGACGATAAAAATTGAATACTCTTCCACTGGGTCTGGATGACAAAGATACGAGCATAATTGCAAGGACCATTCAATTCCGAATCATGGGACATACGCGCTTTGCTGATTGACACGCGCTGTCCCTTCTGCAGCTGATAAAAAGCACTGTTAACGGCGCGCCAATTTTACGGTTAAATTAACGAGCATCACGGTGCACGCCAGCACTATCAATGAGAAGAATATTTTCCAAAGCGAACGGGGAAACTCCGCGGAAATTTTGCATGCCATTGTTTCTTTGAAATTCGCGAATATATTAGTATAACACAACGGCGGAATTCTGACTTTATTCGGTAGATAATACGATTAATTTATTTTTCTATAATTCTTTAGTATTTTTGTGAAAAGATCGGAGAGTATTTTATGCATGAAAGAGGAGAAACGAAAGGATAATCTGTTATAAGGGTAATAAGAAATAAAGGGTAGGAAGGAAAAATAAGAAATCAGAAGTAACGGAGTATTCTAGATTTTATAAATTATAGAGAATCAAGAGTTATAGAAAATTCGTTGATTAAATCGGTAAATAAATTGTTCACTGCTCGTCGCTTCGGAAACAGCTCGTCTATTGAAATTTTTCGCGCGATTGGCCTTTCCGGCGACGAATTCGGGGGCTGGCTCGCGGACAAAGCAGTGGCAATGATATTTTGAAATCGTGTTGCGGTCCGTGCTCGGTCGTTTGCGTAATTATAACTGAATAAGCCAATAACTCTCGGAATAATAACGATCGGGAATTAAAATTTGAAAACCAATTTATCCGTTGTGGCCTGAAATTATTACCGCGTTAATTGGAGAACTAATGAATTCCGTACGATTACAATTACATTTCGTTGCCTGCAATTGCCGAGTCGACGCGGCAGTCTATAACAATCATTTATTTGTCAAATTGGCCCCAGCTATTGCCCGGCGACCAACGAGAGGAACCTGGTTAAACAGCAAGTATTTATCGAGCACGGGATGATAAGTTTTTGTTTGAACGGATAAAGGTTTACGTTCGTGCAGCTGCATTGGAATTTACGAAGCTTGTTTCGGTATAAATTACGCGAGATCGTAATATTTTCAAGGTAGTATTTATATTACATTACCACGATGAACTCTTTGCCGGTTATCAATTAATAATTCTTTGTTATTCGATGACAAACTGCATGGCGTGAAGCGTGATAAACATTTGACAAAAATAGCGATAAATGTCTAGAAAAATGTTTGCTCGTGCATAAATTTAACAGAACGGATTCGTGCAAAGAATCTACGCGAAACATGTCGTTTCTGTTTAACATTCGAGTTCACCGACTTAAACGAAAAGCATTACCCGCTCGACTAGCGTGACCGTTGGTCGAAAGTTTTCGTTGAATTAGGGTAAGACCGGCTTACAAACTAAGATAGCTTAGAAACTTCTAAGAGGATCTAAAGAATAATTGTACTTTCCATTTCTTGCCATGTCGGACTACCTTCTTGTTCGTTCTTTGCTTGCGATCTACACCAATCTGACGACAGAACAGTCGATATATTTTAGGTAAAGTAGTACGCAAGTGTGACTGTTTCAATACTGCGGAAGTCACGCTCAATCCTTGCTGAATCTTCGAGGATCGAGACGTTTCTTTCGACCAAGAACGAAGAAGAAGTTTCCACGCTGGAAATCCAATTTTCTGTTCGACGGTGCATTTTATAATCTCCAATGGGAAGAGGAGGAAGAGAGAAGAAGCGAGGAGGATCGTGATTACGGAAACGCAACGATGGCCGGACGGAAGCAAGCTGGCCAGATTAATTCGGAGGTCGTTCAATTTTCCAGCAAGAAGAAGGTTATCCGGGACGCAGGAAGTGGAAACGCGGCCAGAGAAAATGAGCTAGATAGCCACTTAACAATGAATAATGTTTGCCAAAGAAATTGCGGCGAATTTTGAAATAAGTTTAATTAGCTTCTCCGTTGGGGCAGGCGAAAGGCGTCGCCGCGTTCGCGAGATCCTTCCGGGGGGATAATTGAAAAAAATTTTCGGGATTAAGGAGCCATTGTACACCCCCATTGCCTCCCACTCCCTGCTCACTGACGATCTTGAATAGCAGCTTTTGCCACCGGCTGGCTAAGGATATTATATAGCCACTGTACGCCGCGGACTAAACTGGCTCCTTCACAAAGGATTATTAATTGACTTCTGTCTCGTATCAGAGGGTCGCAGACGTTCCGAGGATCCTTAATTATCCTTGAAAACGGAAGATCTTTACTGTCTGAGATTACACCGCTGCCGCGTCAGTCTGGATTATCCCCTGAATGCCAACGATATTCATAACAGGTTACATGTTTCGACGACAATCACCGTTAGATATTAAATTAAAGACCGTTCTTCTTTTAAAGAACAACCTTTAACGTCCATGTTCGTAAAGCGGAATTCCAAGTTACTTACAAGATGGAAACATTTCTACCCTTACAAGAATATTACGATACAAAATTCAAGACTCTTAATACTTGAACCACATGGCGCGTTGCCAGCATGGAAACAGGAACAGCCTGCCGAGAACATTCTCATAATCCCATCCGAGCAACGTCCAAGCATCGATAGGTAATTGTACGCGCCCGGTATTCGCGTTATTGGCCATTCGCAACTGCTGATCGCGATACTACAGACAGTTCATCGGCCAAATTCACCGCGTGTACAACAAAACGATGCGTTCCAATCGCTTTCACTTTCCCTCCCCACGTTTCGCGGCTGGATTCTACATCCCCTTTTCTTTCTCGCGACTCTGCGCCGCTTTCGCTTTCGATGCAAATTTTTTACCCCGGAGCGCGGTATTAAGAGAGGCGGCGAGCGAGTGGCATCCTTTAATATCGGGAACAGTTGCTCGATCACGCTTTCCCAGCGCGGATTCACGGCAAAGCGCCTTCACCGACGAGGACGACTATATTCTGCGTGTATCAGCGTGTTCCCTCGCCGCGCGTTGTTGACTTTACGAGCTTAAACGCGGAATCTTGATGAGCGCGGAGGATTCACGGTAGGGGCTTCATCGATTCTCGAGCCTGCTGGCGACTGGAGCTCGTCACGCCGCTAATATCGACCCTTCGCGAAAAGGGAAAGGGCCATACAAGGGGGTGTAAAGGGGATGAACGCGGAGAGAGAATCGCGAGAACGCTGGCCCTTTCACAGAGGGAAAAATTGCGACTGACTCTGGGGCGCGTTTCGATTCGACGGATGCACGTAAAGCGCGCAGTTAGCCTTTCACGCGGGCCACACGGTCGCTGGCCGAAACCCGTTCTCGGTCGAAATTAATATTTACAAACTGTCGTCCATAACCGGGGACGTTTTATCACAAATTGACGCCGGCATATTGGCGATATTTCCCACTGCTTCTGCTGCCAATGCAGTGCTGCGTGCATCGGTTAATTTTAATCATGTGGTCACAGGTTGATCCAGGGCATCTGATTCGATCATTCAGACTGACGGTGTCTCGTATTCCATTTGTTTCAACGTGTGCTTAGAAACGATGACGATTCTATTTGTAAATCGTGAACTCTTGCGGTAGCTATTGTTTAATTTTTCTCAACTCTTTCTTTCGTATTACACGTTTTTCAGTGTACTAAAAATTGGCACTCTCTCATCCACGTATTAATTCGTCCCCAAGTATCCAGATCTCCGACCACATACAAAATATTATCACTCGCGAAGTATTCGAGTCTCGCTATTTTAACGCGTCGCTGATAAAGAACACTGCGTTGATGTTGGGACGCAGGAACGAGCTTGATAAAAATTACGGAATGTGCGGAGGTCGAACGGCGAATAAATGTACACGCGGTCGACGGTACGCGGAAGTGGAGGAACTGGAAAAAAAAAAAAAAAGAAAAATTGTCGCCCGGTAAAAGCTAGCACGGTACATTAGGTTTGCCCGATTTGTGCGTCGCGACGACGTCTCTGCGTCCACAGGCCCGACGAGGCTGAATTGTTTCCGAAAAAACAATGCTCCGCAATCACAATTGCGCGCCGGGACGCGCCGCATCGCTCGACACTCGTTAGGGAACTTCTAACGCAATCGTGGAAACGCATAAACGGAGGTGGCCGCCGGTGTCAAACGCAACAGGAAAAAAGTACCTCTGCGGCGTCAATAAATTCGAATACAATCCTTAAACTCGTGTTACTCGTACGCTCTGAATGGATTGTATCGTGACATCGCAGAAGTGGATGAAAAAATGGATGCTCTAGTTGGTACTCGAGACGGAAATGTGTTGTGATTTTTCATGGAGAATATTGTTCACGCGGAACCAAAAAAATCCTGAATTAATAAAATCGGTTCTAATGCATGGAACTTAATTGACTTTATCTTTCATAGCAGTTTTAATATCGATATAAATTATTCGATGCGTATATCGAAGTTTTAACGTTAGCCAATTTATTGATCCCCTTTGTTGCTTCATTATTTACTTCGTGTCGTTGTTTTTTAGATACCTCTAAATTTTTAATTAACAGTAAACTTTCATAATTTATCAAACTTGGCAGTGTTAGTTCCAGACACGGAAAAAAGTTTCAAGAATGTAAAAAAAATCCGACAAGAGATACCCGAGACGGAATTTTTTCTAACAGTTTTTGAAATAATCATTTGACCAAACAATTTGTTGCCTGAATTATCTCTCGCGGCAAAACTTTAATTAATACGTCGTTTCGATTCCTTTTGTACTATCGAGAGGTTGACGAAGGCACCGCAATCTTTTCTCGATCGATCGCTCTCGACTGCAGAGGCATTTTCGTGACGAGCGATTTTTACTTCGCGAGTCATTGTTTCCCGGGCAATAATCAAGAGCATCCCGGGAAGGAAACAGGGAAGAGGTGGAGGTCCATTCATTTCAATCCCCATCGGAATATTCTTTGAAACGAGGAATGACGACCAGCATCGTTGGGGATAAATTGGCAAGGAGACATCTTGCTTATTCCACGATGACACACAGAGCGACACAATGAACGTATCCACTCTCCTCGGTAAGGATTTTCTTCTAAAAGGCATCTCCCTCGCTCTGATCGTGCCTGTCTGTTTGTACAGGCCGCCTCATAAATATCGGTCGAATCAGCGAACGCGCGAGGAAAGCAAAGCGTTTCTTCCCTTTGCGACACGTTTTTTGTCACCGAAGCAGCGCTTGCGAGCAAGTACGAAGAGAAGAGTGTGATATTAGATTGTGAAAGGGATGTACTATACAAATAGGACCATTTTCTCGTCCAAATATTGAATCTTTGAAGATTTTTAAAATTGAACTTGAAGGAATTTTGATGAAACAAAATTGTGGAACGTTCGTCGAGTTAAAAATTACAGTGGAGTAAGAAAGAAAGACATCGGCTAGTTCATAAATGATCGTTCTTAATTGTACGCCTATGTTTTAGAAGGTAAATCAGTCGTATCTAATAACACAGATACGTTACACGAATATAAATTATTCATTTCGAAAATGGTCGATACGTCATGCATTAAATATGTCTCCATTACTTCAGCTGAGTCCTGGTTGCTCTCATTTAAATAGGAACGATCCACGATAATGTATCGCAATTTAAATAAAATAAGAACATCTCATGTTTACGCAACGTTCATCGTACACCAGATTTACCCCGTATTGACACGCGATTAAGAATCACCCTGTACTCGCCGCGGTAGCTCCTTTAGCCACAATTTATCGCGTTTCAAGGGGGTCGCTTTAAATTTCTCCTAAGACGTTTCCTATTCTCGTGGTCCGTGTTTCGCAACGTTCTTTACGCGCCGGTATAAACACAATTTCCAGAAAGCCTCGGCTTACTATAACCCTCGCCGCGCATCCTCGGCCCACTTTATATGCATGCGCGCTACTTCCTCAGACTCGTCTCGTGGGACGCTGCAAGACACACAGCAATTTCTGTCGGATCTACAACTTGTATCTTTCCGCGTTACGGCTTTAATTTTGGCCGCATTACGAACGGAACGCCCCAACCTTTTCCCCCTTTCTGCACGATTCCGTGTTATTTCGGGTTAGTTGCTCCGAAACGAAACTGCTGGCCCAATTGACCAAACTCACGTTCCAACGTTCCAACGTTCCAACCAAAAATAAGTTCGGCCCGTGATAAATTAGACGCGATACCAATGGTCATCGTCCTAATTTCCATCGGATCAGGACAGGCCGGTCGGAATGAAATGGTTTTTAAGCGCGAGCACGTGACATTTTACACACTCACGAATATCCTGCCGTGACGGCGACCAATTCTTTAACATTATCGTCAACGATAAAAATAATACTCTCCAGCCGACTGGAGCTACGGAACCGAAAGGTGGTACCTTCTTGTCTTGCTGCACGGTGTATAAATAAAACTAATCTGGAGCACGACCATAAAACATAGGCTTAATGCAATTTGCGGTTCAACAGGATCGAGACAGATTAGAAGAATAATGCCTTCTGCCGGCCCTTTGCCTTCTTCTGTGGTCCTTTTTCACTCTTTTTTTTCCTTCTCTCTTTCTTTCGTTCGCTTTCGTCCTTGTACTTATACTCCGACTCCTCCTTCTTCGGTGTTTCTCGCGAAAATGATTGTTATTTATAGCGAAGGCGCGATGAATTTATTAACAACTGGCACGTGAATGCATGCCTCATACGGTTCCCCCCGGTAATGGCGAATGGCATGAAACTTCTTAATGAGAAAGTACGTCTTTATAGAGCAATATAACGCGCCACATGCGCCAGAAATATTGTTGCACCTGATGCTTTCGACGTACTTGAAACGCTCCGAATTACGCGTTACGACGCGCCAGCAATAATCCGCGAGCCGACTAATTCGCTATTCGTCGAGACGCAGAATCAAAGTTTTCATTTCATTTTCGTCGTGGAAACGATGGAAGGGTAAATCACCTGGGGGTTTGCGTTGTTTAAACTTTTCGAATCATTGTGGACGACGATGAACACCGACGCACAAATCTGCGAACTGGAAAAAGACTTCACGAATTTGTGCAAATGTTTTCACAGTCGCATCACGGGTTAAAAAAAAAAGAAAAAAAAATTCACAAATTATTCAAGAAATATCGGATAAAGAGTAAAGCAGCGAATATGTAAAATTGAAGATACAACGTGCAAAAATGATAGCGAATCGCGTAGATAATTCGTGACGAGATTCCCTGAAAGTCGACGCGATCTAACGTCTCGATTCCGTGACGGATTTACGTCCGCTCGCCTGACCGCCCACATAAAACGCGTCAACCGTGATTAACATTCTCCGTGCACGCATTTCCTTTGTAGTAAAAAGAAAAAAGGAAAAACGAATAAAAAAAAAAGTGTATAACATAAATGAGGAGAAAAAAGTAGGAAAAAAATGTGGAGCGGTTAAAGAGGCCAGCGGCCAAGAGGTAGGGGGTGACACGTAGACAGGGGGCGATGCTAACGCGAGATACACCTCGGAACAATTTCATTAACGTCGAGTTGAAACTTTTAATATCGCGCCACGGACATCGCGGTCTCTTTTATTGCGATACTTCTGGCGAAGGTGCTCGTCCTTCTTCTCGAATGCAACATCTCGGACTTATCTCTTTCGCGTCTGTCTCCCCGTTACTTCGGCCCAGCACGCTTTCTTCTGCTTAATCCTCGACCACGATAAAATTAATGCTGGACTTTTACGAATGGTTAAGTAATCGGTACCACTTGGTTCGTTGTTCTTTTTTTCTCCAGTTCCATTTTGTTCGGACCATCGAGATCGATGGAATAAAAATGGTGTCGATGTTGCAGGAATTTTGACAAAACGTGATACAATAATTCCGAATAATTTAGAAGCGATCGAAGATCGGATATTTGGAAATGATTGATATTCGGTAACGCGTTCGAACGGGTTATCCGACGCTAGACTACGAGATTGGTTTGCATAGTGCAAACGTATATTCGATGCAAATTGAGAATTTAATATCCTCTAGGAATAATACGTCATAAACATTTAATTAAGCCTCGACTAGTTCGCGTAACGTAATAAATATAGTGTGATCATGCTTGTCGGTTCATTAAACGCGGAACGTTATGGTCACTGTTTAATAGTTTATCGCCGGCATCGGCTAGAGACCGGCGTTATTCTCGCGGCTCATACAAATACAATCGGATTCGATTAATTATATCGATTCACCTGGAGCTTCGTGAGAACAGCTTCGTTTGCTTGCGAAAAACGATCAGTGATTATACGTATAATTTATTCGCGAAATATTTATGAATCTACGTAACGAGTGCACCGTGTTGTTTCACGGTACAATCAAACACTAACGAACGTTCAAAGATCAGTGTGCATCGTGTTGGCGAAGGGAAATCAAACAAACCCTTTGATATCTTTGAAATCTACTTCGTACGGTATCGAATACCGAAAATCAAAAATCAAACGACTCAGAAACAGACGATTCGCGGTCTCAAAATAATTTCCTGTTTGTGTGATCACTTTATCGTGAAACTAACCGTTTAACTTCACCGACCTACGAAATTATCTTGCCGCTGGAAACTCGGTGCACTCCTATTCGCGAACCTGTATACACGTTTTACAAAGAAAGTTCTACACCTCTCGTCCCTCCTATTGCCCCTCTCTCTCTCTCTCTCTCTCTCTATCTCCTAAACCCCCCGTGGTGGATGAAGCTTCAATGAAATTCCAGCTTGGCCGTGCAACGGTGCACAAAGTAAAATTACACGAAGCGTCGAACACACGCGAGCACTTAATTCTCTGCCTTCACTCGTAACACGATCTTCGCACTCTGCCTATCGACCAGTTACATTGTACCAGCGCAAACTTCACGCTGCTCCCCAGCGAGACGCAAAAACACGGAAACCTGAACCATCCATTACCGGGCCCCACACGGAGCAGTTTACTTATAAAATTTTCAAAGACTTATTGATCGTTTTCCGGGCCCGGTATAAGCGGGGGAAGCTCCGAAAATTTCAGAGCGTGGCTGTTCGATGGAATCGCGATACGTTTCTTCGGTACTTCGAGAGACTTCGATACTTCTTTCTTGCATCGTGCATATATTTCATAAATCAATGAAATATTTCCATACCGTAGAAATATAATTTTTAACAGTTTCCGAGAGTCATTTATAATATCCACGAAATGAGGCGCGTAATTTAAAAAGCTATACACACCTCGTACACCCTTCTTTAAAGATTCTAGTAAGATTTTTCCGGCTCGCCGTAAATCTCCCCATTCCTCTTTGAAGTTCCAAGTGGAAGGCCGCAGTTTCGTAAGTACAAACAATCCTCGTATAATTGGGTCCATGTTGTCGAAATGAACGATCAAGATGCAATACGCCTTCGGACTATTCCAGTTCGAAGACGTCGATGACGAATGAAAATTATCAAATCCCCGAACAAATATTTCCAGAGGCCACGTTTTCCTCGTGATTACAAATCGTTCTGGCGGATGTGTCTCTTTGATCTGCCGCGTTTCCAGCCTCGAGAGTAATTAAAGCAGCCAATAGAATTAGCCTGAAATTCGGGACGAACCTCGAGGCTCGAGGCCAGCCGGTCTAATTGACCTATTTTCGCGGTAATAGATCATCAGCCAGGGTTGGGATATCCATTACACGCTGCGAAACGGAAAGAACAGCTACCGCGAAACCTCGGCTAACTCCGTGATAAGCTCGTTATGAATGCGCTGCACCGTTGATTTTCTATTAACGACGTTGTTTAATTTCCAGTTAATTGTCTCATTAACTGGCCCCCGGCTACCGATACCGGAAGCTCGCAGCCCTTCCTGAATTTTTCACCCAGCTAATTCTTTCTGGTCTTCGTTGGAACGTGATGTTTGATATTTTTGGAATATCTGTCACGATTTTGGTTTAAATCATCGCAACGTAAATGTTTACCGTTTGAAACTAGAAAATAACAAGCAAAGAACGTATAGATGACGAGACACGAAAAAAAGTTTTGAAGATTTGAAGCTCAAACGAAGGGGTTTAATTCGGATTTAAAATGTTCATTTGCAAGGAAGATTATTTGAAGCAGAGAAAATATTAGCGAGTCGTATAAATAGAATATTAATTGTCATTAGTAAATCTAAAGGTTAATTCGGTACACTCGTAAAACAGCGTCTACATCTAAAGGATTCATGAAATCGAGTAGGTCGAGCTACTAACGACTCTTAATAAACCCAGAATACGAGCGTTTTGTCCGTTTACTCGTAGACAGTCCCAAGCCGCAACAGGGTATTGCGGCGAGCGTAGATTTCGCCGCTCGGAAATCGTCCAAATTTATTAAAACTGTCCTCGAGACAGCGATCCTCTTAGCCAAAACGGGATATTGTCTCGGATTGCGCGCGCGTTCTTGCACACTCTCCGTCCTCTCTCTTTTTCCTTCTTTTCTCTCTTTTCTCTCTTCCTCTTTCTCTCGAAAAAAAAAAAAAAAAAAGAAAGTGCAAACGAATTTCAACCGAACGCGCATAAATATTCAGCGCATTAAGCATCGTACCTACGGATTCGTGGTTAAAAGCCTCTATATTTAATACGCATAAATCGAGCGAGTTCGTAGAAAGGAAGCAACGGCGCGCGGACGCTGACTGCTTCCACTTAAAGGAAGTCGCAATGGAATGCGCTCTGCTGACTCGAAAACATTTTTCCTCTGACAAAACTGTCTACGTTTCAAGAAGCATAGAAAATTCTCAACAAACACCCCGTATTAACCCTTTGCACTCCTAAACTCTTTTTAAAGTTTCACGCAACTACTGTGAAAACTAACCGTTACTTTAGGAAAAAATAAAGAATTGTAAACGTTTACGATTCTTTTATTTATTTCACTAATTAGATTAGATTTATTAGAATCGCGGAAACCGCGAAATTTAACTTAAAACTTAACCTCTGAAGAAAACTGCGCCAGTGGAGTATAAAGGGTTAACGTCCAACGACTCGCCAGAGTATTCTCTCCGCGATGCAACAATACCACAAAATAGTTCCCTCAAGCTTTACACCGTTCATCATCAATAGCGTAATCAACGATCAGTGCCAACTAGAATCCTCCGCGTAGCCACGCACCCGGCCTAAGCAGACGGTGAAACGAGCAAGCCGTCACCCAGGGCGTGCAGCTGGCGTTGACCCCTATCGCGCGAGATGTCCTTACGGATTAAACGCGTTTCTCAAAAGCACGACGCCGGCGTCGCCGTCTCCGCCGCCAGCCATGAGCAAGGAATCATAGGGACGAGAAAGGCGAGCGCAGGAGGAGACTGAAAATAACCGAGCTGGCCGACGCGCAACGCTGAGGAAGATGACGAAGAAACCGAGCAGGGACCGTTTGATGATACAATCGGGGAAACCTGATACCCTGAGGTCTTAACTGCAGGGGCAGCTACTTCCACGGAGCTGGAATCTCGCGTCTCGGTAGATGTATGCGTAAACGGGTATACGTATGGCCCTGTTCGAGAGAACGGGAGACCGTGAATCGGTACTAGATCCGCGATCCCCACGATCGTTATCTGTCCGTTACGGCGCACCGCGTTTCCTTTCGTCGGACACCGGCAGGCCAAGTCTTCTTCCAGCAGGAGACGCGCCTCTTTGTTCGCGGCTCCCCTGCGGACGACAGTTTCGCGGAAACCTTCTCGAACATGTGTCTTCGGTTTCGCTTTCGTTGAGGCTGACTTTTACAATTTTGCATCGTTTTTTGTTCCTACGGTTTCGAATCGTTCTACCGTAGGTGGTTTATGATTGTATTTCATGGAATCGTGGAAGATATTGATAGCTTTTTTTTTTTTAAGTTTTAAGAGGATCCCAGACAGGGAATAAATTGGTAGATGAAGCAGGTACGACGTTGAGTAAACTAAAAATTTTTAGTCCAACCGTGTGCGTGGACATTAAAATAATAATTTATTAAGCTACGTCATCGTTCTCGCGATAGCTAAGTATTTTTACCTCCATTCCGCCCATGGCTATGTTACACCGCGCGCAAAGGAAGCAAATTACCGAGCGGAAAAATGCGGGGGTGCATTACACGGTGTCAGAAGACGAAAGGGGTCAAGCTTGGTCCGTGCAAGTGGCAAGAACTTAACGACCAAACGTATTTTCAAGCGGGACAATTATCGCGTAAACCTTTCGCCGCGTGCACCATTCCGCTCGGATGGCCCCTTTTCTCTTGCAAATCTTTGTTAAACCGCGTGGCACCCTTTCTTCTTTCTCTGCATCACGAACACCCTTCGTCTTGCTCCCCCCTTCGTCTTCCACCGATTCAGTACTCGCCAGAGTAATTAACACTTTAATTGCTATCGCGTTTTGGGAGAACGCTTGCATGTCTTGTCGATTACGTGCGAGAAATGGCCGTGTTTCGTTTAAGGGGAGAAAAAAAATTTCATTGTACCATTGATAATTACACGCTGAAAATTATTTATGCTGGAAGATCACGAATTCGTGACACGTTCCATTATGAAATACATGTTTTCATAGATTTATAGAATAGATCGACATTCTACAAACAGTACGATACAATAATAAAATATCATAATATTATACAATTTTGTGGAAACCTTCAAACTGATATCAAAACAGTCGAGACAACTCGAACGTTTATACTCATCCACTTTGTCGACGATTTTTCTCGTTCGTGAGAAAAAATCAGAGACGACTCACAATCAGCAGCAGCAGCAACGAGGACAGGCGAGGTTCGAGCACGTTATTTAGCATCGCGAGACGCTTTAAAGTCGGACAATTATCGCGAGAAACTTTTACTCGCTTTCGTACACCCCCATTTTCTCTCTCGTTTGCCCTCCGCCCACGTCCCGCGCCGGCACCGTTTCTACAGCGCTCCGTCCTTCTCTCTTTCCTTGCAAATCTTTGTCAAAGTGCAGCGTGCAGTTTCTTTGTCAGCCGCGCGCCGTTCAACTCCTCCGTTTAGTGTGCCGGGAATTATTTCACCTTCTCCAGCTGCGTTCTCTTCCACCTTCTCCTTACTTTCGACAAATCTAATTAACAAAGTCGTTTACTTATCTAAATGGATTCTGTGCTCGTCCGCTTAGCCGTGGCCTTGCCCCGAGGAATGTTCAGGTTCGCGCGCGTGCACCAGCTCGTGACGCTACTTTGGCGTGTCTACCAAGAACTGGAAGACTTCCGGTTGAAAAGACGCGATCATCGAAACCGACGATCAACGCATCAACGTATTCGATCGTTGGCGTTTCACGGAAACGTCAAGCTGTTTTCGCGATTCCATTTTTCAAGTGGTTTCAGGTTCGAGTTTCTCGCTGTCTCGACGCTCGACTCGACGTTAACCCGCTTCTAAGAAAATTATTCCGAGCCACGACGAAGGTCTGCTCGTTCGTTAATTACGGTTTCTCGAGATTCCAATCTCGCCTGGGAGAGAGATACTGAATGAATTCAAGCCTTCAGATTTCAATGAATTCAATTAATTCAACGCGATGCTCCTTCCCCGAGAGCGCCCTCTGCTCTGCTAGCATCGTTGCAGCCGAGCTTTGCTTAATTTTAATTTATCTCGAGCCGACGATCAAAGACGCGAAACGGTGCGTCGTCGTGGCTAGCGCGGGATCTTCGAAAAATCGTATTCATTAAACCGGCCGTATGAAAGTTACCAAGTGTATAACGCGACTTTAATAACTCGACGTTATTCTGGGGATAGAAGGGTGGCGGGTTACACGTGCGCGGGTAAATGGACCGGGATGAAAAACTAATTTTCTTCTTTCTTGTCATTTTATTTGAACGTTATAACGTTATGGGGCTCTCAGAGGTGCGTACCACTGCGAGATTGCACCGTGTTTTTCATGCATTATGTTTTAAATTTGGAATATTTGCGGTTGGTCTTGTAAACTGGGAAATAAATTCTATTTTCGGTTAAAATGCAATTAAACTATCACTAAACGAAATGAAACACTGGCTGTATATTTATGAATCCTCGCATTACCATTTATTCCAGCCATTTTGAACTTTTTAGTCAAAAAAGCAAACCGTTACCATTTCTAATTAATAATAACAAGGCTGGTACAAAAATTGTGAATAAAAAAAATTCCAAGTTCATAGACAAAACTTGCAAACAGCGAAGGTGACGGGTACCATAAATCCAAAGGTTCAGAAGTGGCAGGAAGAATGTATTAGGTCGACCATAAATTAAATCTATCGGTGCTCTTCGACAAATGGCTTATTCATTTAAATACCGTATGGCGGCGGTTTCAACGCGCGAAATTATGACTTTCGTCGCGGAAAGAACTCCGCTCTCTTCTTCGGTCCACGCGTGTTTTATCGCGTCTAGGAACACCGGCCCTCGAACAGCGGCGTATTTAACTCGTCTGTTTGTCTACATCGCCGACCGGCGCGTATTTGTCGAATCGCCTGATGATTTTGTTTAAACGCGATCGAAACGAGCGGCTGCCCTCCGCGAGAACATAAAACGGCCGATATTAATTAATTCCCGGGCGCACGCATTGTCGTCCCACCCGTAAATAAATTAATAACGCGGTCGCGTGTTTACACAGGAGTACAAGCGTCGCTTACAAATTCTACCAATAATGGCTGTGTTCGTTATTACAGACCTGCCAAATGCGAGGGATTCCACGATGGCGCCTTCTACTTTATTTCAACACCTTTTATTTCTATTGTTTCCTTGTTGTGCGTCAAGTCTCTTTGAATCGTTCCGAATTAGCACAAGCGCGTAGCGTTCTGTGCGAAGTGGTCTGTGATGGTCAAAAGAAAATCATTTTGATAGCTGAAAGTGTACAAATTGCTTTGCTACCATATTTTTAAGCGTCAAATGATTTTTTTTTTGCGCATCGCAGGTCATTTCGCATAGATTACAACGGACTCAGCGTAACCACAATATCGCGATTCTTTGTCTGGAATATTTAATATCTTCGATCTTGGTTTATAAAATCTTACGGTTCTATTCTCCATAAACTTCCTCCACCTCGTTGACCCAATAATGATCCCAATCAAGAATACCAAGATTCTCCCAGTAAATTCCAAGAAACACAGCCGCGCCAGACCGGTCGGCATCGATCGCCGTGCAGAAACACCGCCCTCGAGAGCATCGTGCATGATCGTTAGCTAGCAAGCACGCATTCGTCATGTTCATTAAATATCGATTGCTCGGACAGCACCGGCGGCACAGAATGACGGGCACGCAGCGAGCCCGTAGTCAACGGCTCGAGCGGATCCTGGTCCGTGGACGTTCGTCCTTATCGGAATCGGACGATAAAATGTGTATTCGTACATGTGTATGTCCTCGCGACCGGTCGTGCGCGCCATTTGCTCCGGATGAATTATGCTCGTAACGCGTGCTGATGCCACACCTCCCCTTATACCTGTTGTTCTATCTGCCAAGCGTTATGTTACTTTCACCATCGCGATCAGCCTCGCGTACTTCGTACATGCACGCTGTTGGTCAACGCCGTCTAACGCACACACGTTCGTCAGGTGGTGGCGAGACTCATTTATTCGAATTGCCAAGACACGAGATGACGTTAAGCACGGGGAGCACGAGATCAAGAGGCCGCCCCTGCTCCGCGAGTAGACGCCGTGCCAAGCAGGGTTGTTTCTATCTTTTTCTATCTCTTTTTTTCTATTTTTCTTTTTTTTCTTTTGCTATTTTTTTCCACTCTACCCCTCTGGTTGGCCGACTGGCAGCCCAGCGGCTCGCTCCTTTCTTTCCCCGTATAATGTACGTGTTAGGTGCACGGGTTGCGTTTCGTAGCACCGTTGTACGCGTGCGGCCACTCGTTCCACGAGTCATAAATAATCTGGAAACATGAATATCACAGGGCAGTACGGCTCTGCTCGCCACCCCCGCCGGCCTCGTACGTGTAATTTCTTTTTTTTCGCTTCACACGCGGCCCGGATCGTGGGTGTACCGGCGCGCAGACCTGTCCGCGGAATACGTGCGTGTACGTGCGTGTTTCGGCGGTAATTAGGACCTCTCTCGCTTTCCTTCCCTTCGTTTTTCTTTCTTTCTTTTTGTTTTTCGTTTTACTCCTTTTCGTTTCTTCGTCCCTCTACTTTGGATCTTGCTCTGGTTGTCGGTGTTCTTCTTCTTGATTTTCGATCTCGTTGCTAGTTTCGTTCTTTTTTGTTATTATTGTTTCCTTTTTTTTTCATTTCTGTTTCGTTCTCCGTTCACCGTTGTTGTTCGCTCTGACCTTCGGTACTCGGGTCCGTTTTAATTTCTCGACGGACCTCCCGCGAATTTCGCACTAATTTGCTCGCGCCCCGGGAAAATTAGTGCAACGCGAGCCTTCTCAGACTGGATAATCAATCACGCGAATTGGACGCGGTGAGCGGCCCAGCTTTCCCCTCGATTCGGCGGCACCTTTGTTAGCTCGATCTTTTTTCTTTTTATCATTTTGCAAGGATTAGGCAAATTAGATTCTCAGAGTCATTCGTGTGCTTGGTATATAGTATGTATAAATGTATGTGTTTCTGACTCAATCTTTATCGAGGTCGATGTTTGTTCCTCGTCTTTCGAATCAATCTTGTCTGACGAGTGATACGTATACTACTTCCGAACGATCTGTTCTACTTACTCGCTTACTTTGGCAATAACTATGCGTCACTATTTTTTTAATTGCTTTTTTTCAATCGTATTCTTTATTTAATTTTTGTGGAATAAATAATGTATCTCGTCAAATACAATTTTTTTTTTTTTTTATAAATACTCCTAACTGTAAACGCGAACCGTGAGACATTAAATTTTCCGTTTCATACGGCTTTGCACAATTCGACTCGGATTTATTCGCACGGTTGTCTCGCCGCTGAAACACATCGAACAGAATCGAATCAACTTCCGGATCAACCGGTTTCTTATATTCACGACTTATGGATTCGTCGCGGAGGAAACCGTGAAACCTGTTTCGGTAATTCTGCATGACGTATGAATGTATTTCTGGCCGTTCATCGGCATACTTGTCTGATGTCCAGCGGTCGCATGACCAGAAATATGAATCCAATTTTAAAATCGTCCATTCAAGCGAATATACGATCGTTAAAGCCGCATGCTTCCGGTGCGCATCGATTCGTCGGGCGTGCAATCGTGTGAGTTATTTTCGCGGGTGGCTCGATCTATTAAAAAACTTTGATTAACCATCCAGTTCATTGTCGTCGGGCAAAGCATGAGAAAGAGGAGTCGAAAAGATTCTACGGTTTGATATTCAAACAGCGACTCGAGAGATATTCCACGATTCTCCGGTGAAAACAGTTTCAATGGCTTTCATCGTTTTAATTCCACTTATTGACAAAAACAGACAGCAAAAAAAAAGAGAGGAAAAAACAGAATAAAGAGAGGTTTATGATCATTTACCATTCACTACGTAATTTCATTTAGTCGGAGCGCCAGTCAATATGCATTGACCATTAATAACAAATGGCTTGCTCGATATTTCTGTTCAAAGGCAGGAAGCAGCGTATTTAAATGAACGAATATCTTCGTTCTTGAATGCATAAAAAAAAAGAAAAAAATGGCAGAAAATATTGAATAAAGAGATGATCCGTACTATTCCCACGGTATCGGAAATAGAAGACACAATGCGGTTTTCCACTTGCGATAGGAAACAATTACAAAAATTTAAATCATCTTGCTCTTCCACGGACGGCTTTTTCCATCCCTTCGTACGTTCCTCTTCCGCCGGTATCGAGAAAATTGGAAATTTATCACGCTTATATCGTATGCGGCGGATGGATGCGGTCGGTTACTTCGACTTTTACGAGCCATCGATATTGCCAGACGGATCGAGACTGGTGTTCCTCGGAACGCCAGCTAGACGGAAGGTGTTTATGATCGTTCGAGAAAAGGTCAGTTACGTGAGAAGCTTCGACTAGGAATACTCTTCTATAATTACCATATCATTATTACCTATCGCTTGTACCAGGAAATATACGAGGAATCTTTCGTTTCGTATTGAAATATTTAAAAATCGTAACACCTTTGAGAAACAAAGCTGGTCACATTGCGCTTGGAATCCTTTCGTTCGATATTTTTATGCCAAATATCGAAGCATTAAAATATCAGATTATTCGATTCGTTTAGAACACACACATACATATATATTCCAGGAACATCTAGACCGTCGATTCGAATAATAGAATGGAATTTCCTAAGCCATATTCTCTAACAGAGGGAACAAGAGACAGGAAGGGACACCATGGTGGCTCGATGGGCAGAATTAACCAAGGCTGGCCCCAGATGCAAATATCTCGTGAGTTAAGGCAATGAAGCCACCTCCGAGCTCCACCTCGATCGTGTTGCGCTGCTTGAAACTTGGGTGGTACTCGCTAGAATTCACCGCGAAAATAATTGCCGAAGCTCTCTTCTGCTTCTGCATCGAGAAACGGAACAAGGAATGCTTCGTGGAGGTAAATCGGGACAGGCGAGGAAAGTAAGGGAGGGAGGGGGGGGATAAAGGGGGTCACGTCGGTCATTCGGAATATTTCAATCCCTGTTGGCAGAACCTCGCCACGGGAACGTTTTCATCGTGCTAACGGGATTATCTCGGGCTCCTTCGTCTTTTGGAAGCTTCGCGCTATACGTTCATCCGACTTTTCTATTTGGAGTTGATAAAGATCTTGGCAGGACGTAGCTGTGTTCTGGGTCGGACGAATGGAAAGCTTCGGGTTATTGCTTCGCGTGATTAATTTGTTTCTTTCTGGGTAACTAGTTTCATTGTTTCGCGTTATTGCGTAACGGAACGCGGCGTGCATTGAAACGAGCTTTTTTCTTCAAAGGATTTATAACGGAACACCGTGTAACTGATTGCGGATTTTTGGGGAAAATTATGGGCTTTAAGAGGAAACGGGGAAGAGTAATTCTGTGCTCGGTCGCGGTGGAGCGGGAGGTAAAAAATAATTTGTTATACGTCACGTATCGCGGTTTCAGTGCACGGATTATAGTACAATGTTAAACGTTACGCTATCCCCTTAATTAAGTCGCGCGAGTGGCGTGTTAGACATTGCAAATGAAAGAGTAAAGTTGACGTTACTTTACAACCTCCTTTATTCAGACTTTTCTACGCTATACGAAAATCGTGTTTAAATGGATTCGATATTTTTATTTATCGAGACCCACAGCGTCGAATTTCCTAAATAAATTCTTTATTTTACCTTATCCTACCCTTCCGCTTACTTATTTCAATTGGTTGCTGAAGCTAAAAGGGTACGTGACGGATCACCGGATGGAACGATCAAATACCAACTCTCTAAATTAAAACTCCCAGAATTTCACGTTAAATGTCACATTCAAATATAAAACCTTCCTCATATTTCTATTTTTCTCAGAAAAAGGTAGAAGCAGATGTACTTCACCCTCAGCTCACTACAAGGTCACAAGTCCTCGCTTTTCTTACTCCACTCGTTTCTAGCACCTTGCTAGACGTACTTCATATTCTTGCACCTTATTCACGCGACATATTACCGAAGTCGCGCTAACGAACCATTTTTCGAATACCCAAAAAACATTAATTCTCTCTAAAAACAGACAGTTAAGAGGAAAAAACAAAAAAGAAGCACCGATGGATAACACTAGCGACAAGATAATCGTGTTTCAACGACATCCAGGAATCACCTCAGTTTCGTCGCGAAAAAGCGCGAACCGTGCAACGCAAAATTATGCTATTCCGGCCGGTCGGACAAATTCGCGTGGTTGTAAGCTCGCATACATGGAAGCCGGATTTTATCCGGCCAGGGAGCGGGAGCCAGGTAGCGAGAGCGTCTCGTGGAAGAAGACTCGTATTAGGCAGTGAAACAAATTGCGCCCCCGACAATCTCCACGGACGATCTATCCTTGGGCCCAACCGGGATAGTCAAGAATCATGTTTCGCCGCGAACGCCGTGCTGCCCTGTTCTCTTCTGGGAGCGAGAAAGAAAGGTAGAGGCACAGCCGTGCAGTCAAGGGAACTGGTCCCCTCCGTGGCTTCGTCCTTCCTCGACCGCCAAGGAAACTGGGTCGTCCACTTAATGATCCTTATTAATTGTTCTTACAGCGGCTCGGAACGACCGCCTACGGCTAATCTGTGTCGCGCGCGTGCCGTCATTTTTGCGTTGACACTTGCAATTCTTCCAATCTTTCTACGTTTGTTTTACNGGCTCGGAACGACCGCCTACGGCTAATCTGTGTCGCGCGCGTGCCGTCACTTTTGCGTTGACACTTGCAATTCTTCCAATCTTTCTACGTTTGTTTTATTTATTCGTCGTGAAAAGCGGAGTAAATCCGAGGTGTTCTAATTGCGAAGGGACTTCGTATCGATGTTTCGATTTGGAGAGAAGATATGAAATGCTATTGGAATATTTGAGTATGGTGAAAAATAAATGATAAAATGGGAATAGTGTCAAGGAACAAAGCTGATGCGTCGTTATCGCAATTTTGATATGTATTTTTGGTACTCAAAGTCAAGTGGAGGCCCACGCGCACAACTTGACCCCCCTAAACTCGATTTTGCCGTAGCGTACCGCGAGGGTCTCCCCGAGCTCTTAAGAGAAAAAGGACCCCCATAAACGATGCGAGTTGGCACTTAGGCTTTATTGGCGGAACTTAGGCTCTCATTGCTATCAAGCGTTGGTCCGCGTGTGCGAGAAACAGGGAACGCACACGCATATGCATCTACCGTACGAAACGTGTCGGTTTATGTTCATTTTTATGGTCGCTGATTACCAGGTACGCTAAATAACTATCGCGTCCGATCGTCCGTTCTGTCGTAACCGGATCGGAACGATCGGGCCACAATGCTCGCTCGATATTCGTCCTCGCACGCTACGTGTACCCGACACGATACACACGATAATCTATAGTTACAAGCTAGAACGATGTGTGCGTGTGTCGGTGATGCGTGGATTTCATCGGGCGCATCCGTAAAGACGTTCCCGAAAATAGCTGGAACAAATTCTCGACACTTCGACGCGCCACGAAAATGGGAGATTCCATCGTGCGTACCTGAACCCAGGTGAAACCGTTCCCGCCGTTTTCGTTTTTACCTGTTTCGTTGATCCTCTGTATCGAAATACGGGGTACGCGCGATTTCATGCGGATTCTCACCGATCCGCGCTTGTCTCACGCGATAGATCGCCAGCAGGTTCGATTAGTTTCACGGCAGTGCCGTGTACATGCGAGAAGTCAAACAGGTTAGGGTGTTAAGTAACGAAAGAATGGTTGTAAGCGATTCCTTGTGTTCTTTTTCCTTTTTTTGGAATTATTTAAGCGTGAACTTATTTGTAGGGAGTGTTCCGATCGCGAGAGATAATAAAATCTGTGAGTAACGTCGAGCCACGTGTTCGCCTCAACTTCGATGTGCCTCCCAGCGCCACGCGATAATAATATTTGATATTATCTATAACCGCGAAAGGTTAACTAGTTCCTGAACGTGAAATCGCCAGGAATGTGTAAGGGAATTTTTTGACAGTCGTAGAAAGGTAGGAAATATCATTTAACAATGCCTGGAATATTTATTTTCTACCAGCTCCACCTCGCGTCTCGAACCTCGACGAATAGGTACCGATCGAAACTCATCTCCGTTTCTATAATCTTTACCATTCATCGTCCACTTCTTTTTTCCACGTCGCTCGAACATCTTACATTTTATACTCGAATAATAAAACCGACTTTCCAAACGAGATGCCGGTTTCGCTCCAAGAGTCGTAAAACAGTTCCAGACCGGTAAGAACGAGCGAAACAATGCAGCCTTGAAGACGGGTTTTGCGGTCGTAGTTTCTCCACCACTGTCACGGACCGCGGTTAATCACGCTTAATACTTAATCAAAGCGCGGGGCCGCACGTATCCACCTTCGAGATTGAGATACGCAACGATCGTCCGGTCCTGCTGCGCGCGATCGGTGGCTCTGCGGCCTGTCTCGTGGAGAATTCGAGACGAGGAGGCCACAAACCGGCGGGGACGATCGAGCGAGCGGGATGGAGATATCTCGTAGCCGGCAGTGACGCATAAATCTGCGCTACGTTCCTATATACGCGCATTTAATTGCAGTGCATCGGTGCATCTGCGAGCGGGCACCGCCTCGCCGCGCCGACGTCAGTTGCGCTTCGAGCCTCCGCATCCAGAACGATCACCCTGGCTGCCGTTGTTTCTGTATCCTCCGGCTCCGTAGATCCTTTCGATAAAAATGTGACGCGGTCGTATGCTCGATGGGATTATTTTTAACCGTGAAAGAGTCTCGATTTTTGAGTCCGAAGCTTCGAATTTTTGGTTCGAGGATTGGATAAATAATGCGTGGAAAGTTTTAGAGGAAAATTTGTGTTTACGATTGAGAGGCTTAGAATTGAAATTTAGATATTAAATGGTAACAATTGTGAGTTTTTGAACGATAATTATAACTTCGAACCGATAAAGAGGTGAAGTTATAGAAGGAAAGGTTTCGATCCTTTGTTCCGATTTCTCTTGAAAGGAAAATGGTTATAGAAACACGATGAGAGCTTGTTTAAGATTATTCTTAAATAAGAAGGGCTTCGATGCTTCATTGAGTGCTTAATGGAGGAAAAACTTTCGGCTTCTTCGATGAGACGCTTCGGAGACGCGAGAAGAGCTTCTTTAAAATTGATCTTCGGAAGCTTTGGCTGTTGCAATAAGTAGATTGGTGATTTAAAGAGAACTCTTAGTCACCATAAAACAAGTAACATAAAAAAAAGTAAAAAATACCGACATCGTGTTCCTGGAATGTTGTCCAAAGACGTATAAGAAATGCAGTATAATTTTAACACTGCACAATCCTTTTGTTCTTCGGCCCATAAAAGAGGAGAAATAGTAACGATTTCGAAAATAGTTTCGACTACTGTCGGAATAGATGCAGTTGAGAAAGAGGTAGGCAAAAAAAAAACGGTTGTATTGGTGATAATAATGTTTCCGGAAGTTCGAAGGCTTTCAGAACTTATGAAATAGCTTTTCCCGGAGTAGGAAGTGTCTTACGATCGCTGCTATAAACACCGGCCCAGAAACAATACGTTTTTAAAGACGAGAGTTCCGTGATGCGACGGAAGAACGCGTTTCGTGCGAGATTTTTATGGACTCAATCTTCATGACACGATTCCGACCGTCGCATTCAGAGTTCGTCGTCATGGCGAACCAACGGAACCAGGTTAATAGTGTTCTATATTTTTAAAGACACACGCGCTTGTTAATTAGTCTTCGTTTCTACGATACTCTATTAAAACCAGTCCAGTAATTCGATTTGTTGGACCATAAAAAGAAAAGCAATTAAATATCGCGCCTGTAAATAACCGGAAGCGAATGAAAATATTTTATTCAGGACGTAGACTCTAGTTTAAAATTGACTGGAAAAAACTCGTGCCAGTATTCCCGAAGGCCTCGTTTTTTAAACGAGAGTCCAGCAATTTCTACTTCCCTACTTTCTTTCTCTTCTTTTTTTCCTTCCACTTCTATTTCGTCCGCCTACGTTCTTCCTTTTTTTTTTTTTTTTTTATTTCTTTTTTTACCTTTCACTAGCTTCTCTTTCAAAGGACCGAGCGTGTCCCGCGGACGCCGTTAAGGACACGTTTGAAATCATTCGCGCGAAAGCTCGCGCCCTTTGAGATACAGGAAAGTGGGTTGTACTCGGGTCGCACCTACCTTTGCAGACGTAATCTAGGCGCTCTTCGAGTGGAGTGCCCCCGAGTGAAGTGCGTTTCACCGTATTGTGCAACAGCCACGCCGGATTCGCGGCTCGCAAAGTCCGCATCGCCGTTTCTAAGCTTACGACTCTTTACCGGTTAAATATGACCTTCGGCCTCGAACACTCCGAGACAAATGTCGTGTGACACGATTTTAACGAGATTCCTTTCCTTTTTAGGAGCGAAATAAAATGTCTCGTTAGACGGTATTCGTTTAAATTGTGTTGGCCATTATTCCGTTTAAATCGATGAAGTCTTAATTGGAGAACGAACCGACGTTCTTCGGTGATTAAAGAATCGTTTCGAACAGGCGCCATCTTATTCTCTACATTTACCAAGCGCCATTTTATATTTCTCTTTTATTAGGCGCCATGATGTTACGCGTACCAGTTGGCATGTTTTATTTACATTCATTAAACCATTCATTTTCTTTTTTATTAACCAACCACAACCTATACAATAAAAATAATCACTTTTAACCCGAATCTAACCTTCGCTCGTTCGTCCAGACTCGCATCAAATCGATCAATCGTCTCTTTTTTGACGATGCGGATTTCAAACGAAAGTTTTCCTTATACATTTCTTCCACGGGTCTCAAGTGTACAACGAACGATCAACGGAGTTCTAAACGAGTCAGCGCGATTCGTTCCTGGCGGGGAATGTGTCCGGCCGCGATAACCGTACTGCTTTTCGATGAAAACTTGAAAAGAGCATTTTCCCGGGGAAAAAGAAGAAACGCGGGAGGGTGGCCAACCCGAATGGGCCGAAAGTATTATTGGAGAAGTTCGAGACCACTGTAGCCATTTCTTACCGAACTCGTATGAAGTCTTGGTCGTCTGTTGTGTTTGTGTACCGAAGAACGCTACTTCCACCGTAGTTTCTGGGTTCGATGCGTATGGGACTTTAAGTGGCTATCTCAACAACGAAACAACGCCAGAGAGGAACTTACCTGTAAAACAGAAACACTCGGTTAGGAAACATAAGCTGTTCTCTTGAACGGTTGAATTGTCAAATATAAGCGATAAAAGTTCGACTTAGTTGTACTTCGCATATTGAAAAACGATATCAAATGTATCTATGTATATTCTCTATACGTTAAACCATTTTTATAGATTGCTGATTAAAACGTTTATGGAACCTACGCGAAAAAATAAAAATGCACAAACGCTCCTTTTATGGATGAAAAACTGCTCAATAGAACGAAGTTGAAAGAAGCACGATGCATAGAAACGCAGAAGTACAAAACGCGATGTTTTGGAATTCGTCCAAAAATCCTGAACACCGAGTTACATCGTAGCAACGCTAAAGCATATTTTAGCAACGGTTTATTTACACTGTTAACGAGTTTCCGTTTCATCGAAGCGATTGCTAAGTAACAAACGGCAAACGCATACGCGTTCGAGGAACAAGAGAAGAGTTTCTTCAAGTTTTTATTTGCCTCTTGCGCTCGGAGTACCGTGATCCTATTAATGCAAAAAGGTTGCTAAAGTGTGTACACCCGGTTACATTCTTGGCACAGCACAGCAGGAAAATCGTCGATGTAGCCTCTTCGGTGCACATCTTCGCGGAACAAGGTTCCGGAGGAAGAGGAACTGGGTTACGCCGATATCTCGCTTAATCTACGACCTACAATTCCCCTTCTTCCGCCCACGGTCTTTCATTTTACACGTCGCTCCTCTCTCTTGACAATCGTGCCTCTTCCAGAGCATTGTTTCCCTTCTGTTCTCAATTAAGAAGGCAAACTGTGCGATAGAAAATCAAGAAACTCGTGCTCGTTTCAGCGCGAACGATACAAATGCCTTTTCCCTCGTTTAAACAGACACTGTTCGCATTTTCGTGTTGGCGAACGCTTCGTTTGCGTTTAGAAACGAGAAGCAATGTTTCGACGACGTTCCAGATGGTTCCGTGATATCAACAGTCTTGAAACGAATAGTTAAAGTGTCGGAAGAGTAGAATTTCTCGATTGAAACAGGAAAGGAGAACGCGAATCGTACTCGACACTCGATTTTTAGTCGATCCATTCGCTTTTGGATTGACAAGTACGCGAAGCGAGTCCTCCATTCTCGAGATTCCTTTTTCTTCGTTTTGCGTACCGATTCAGCGACACTCGTCGTTTTTGAGCCGTGAAACCACCGCGGGACCAGTTGTCTCCGAGTGGTAAACACAAGCGCTGCGGTGTTTCTTCGAGCAACCTTTGCTCCCTGCGATCCACTTGCACAAGAAACTACTCTGGAGGGTTCTCTCTGGCACAGATTAAGACGCCTTAATGGATAACGAAGTTCCCGGCGTATCGAGGAAACAGGATGTCGATAGTGTTCGTGGTTGAAGGCTTAGAAGAGGGCTCTTGGAGTGTGTACTCTCTACTGTTGTCACTCCTTTTTGGATGAAGAGATGACAGCGTGGAAGGAAGATATTCGGGGTTACGAAGAGTTCGATGATACGATATAAATCAAACATTTATTCAAGCGTCCACTTATTGAAATAAAAGAAGAAGTCACGCGAGAATAACTGGAATAAAATTAAGTTTATTATTTGACACGATCAGACAAGAAGGTATAATATTTTCCAGCTCAAAAGAAGCGTTCCCATGGACGTTCGAATTCCCAAAAGAACCAATGACGTTTTTTTCATCGTCCCTCGCCGCCGCTACCTCACCGGTGTATCTTAGCCGCCGCTAGCATCTCCTTTTTTTTTCCGGCGAAAAAGAGATAAACACGAAAGGACCGGGATAGATCTTTCCGAAGCCCTACATGAACATCAACAACAAAGCGCAAATAAAGGTAAAAGAGTCCTGAATCCACCTAAACACGCGCCCCGCTCGATATAGACTTCCTACCTCGGCCCGACGTTTCTCCACCCTTCGGTCGCCTTTGCGTCTTTTCTGATCCGTGACTTTTTTCTAAAGAGCCGGCTGTGTATGTGGGGGGCCTTTTCGACCGACTGCCCTCGTGTCATTTTGCGTACATTCAGACACACGCGATACACCGTCCCTTCCCTTTGTACCGTCCTCCTCTCTCAACCTGTTTCACCGTGTTTCTTTTCTTCTCCTTTTTGTTCCTCTACTCTGTTTCAAAGTACTTTTTTTCTTTGTTTATTTTTTCTTTCTTTTCCTAATATCCAATAGCGTAATCTCTTTAATAAGTTCTTCCTTTCTCTTTTGTTTCATTAAGTTCGCGTTGGTCTTCACAAAATCGCAACTTCGTAATTTGATTGCTCGTTTTTTGTTATAAAAATAAAGAAAGAATTCCTTGGTTCTTGTTTCCTTTGTTTACTCCTTCTGCTTCGTATTTTATTGCATCTCGTGTCGAAGGTACAAGGATTTACGTGTCGAGGGTGAACCAGCGGTGGATTCCTTTGTGGAATGCCTTCGCTTCCGGTACGTTTCCATTATTTTGTAGGAAGTTCTCGATGCAGAAGCCGCTAATCGGTGTCTTGCATGCACGGTAATGTACCGTACAATAACGTTTTTCTTTCGCGCTTCTTTGCCGTCTTTTTTCCGTCGAAAGCTTTCTTCCCGTTCCTCGGGGAAGCAGCAGCTGTCTCGATGACGATATAGAAACGTCTATGTGAATGGAGAACCGAAGACCATCGTTATCCCTTGCCAGACCGTTAAATCATCCACCTAGTGCTTTCCACGCTATTGTCTTTTCATCGAACCTCGGTAACGTTGGAATAAAACAATAGAAACACGCGAACGGGAGCGTACCTCGGCATAATAGATTAAATTACTTTTTAAGTGACTTATACATCCTTCTTAAACATCTTTTATTCACATCTTTAAGCGAAACAATTGTAGGAATTATTAATCTATTCGTCTCTGTTCTTCTCACTCGATCTAAATAAATTACGAATTAAACATTTCCAGGACACGTTCGTTCAAAACTACCAAAACCACCCGATTCACTCCTCTGGTTATAAACATTCGTATAAAATTCCTGTTCCCTAACAGTTTAACCTATTCGAAAATTTAAGATACTTTTCTAAAAGAAGGACTATAGTCGATTCTCCTAACGTATCGCTTGTTCCCATTATTTTGATTAAACAAAGATTATTTCGATTCGATAATTAGCACCGCGAAGTGGCCAACACCGACGTGATTACGCATCGCGTTAAAGTATTGCAACCAAGCATCGGCACGTGTCTCTGCGATGCAATTGCGCCAGCGGATCTATTATTTCGATCAATCCCGATGTGTTTCACGGGATTAATTAAATTGGTTTATCTTGGGGGAGGCAGTGAAAATAGACAGAGGGAGAGAAAGGGGGGAAATGGGGTAGATCAGAGACACAGGAACGTCCGTGGCGTTCACGATTCATCAAAGTCAGTCGAATGCATTTCGGTACTGATTTGCGGTGAACGTAATCATTCCCTTTATTAAATTCCACTATCATTGGTCGCGATACGGACTGTCGCAGCTACGACTTGCCTCTTGGTTCGGCCGCGTATCGAAACCAATCACGGAAACGTCCGAAACGGTGGTTTGCCCTGCAGCATGATTCGGATCGCTATCATCAGAAATTGAGTCCAACGATAATGCTCTTGTTAATTTTGTCCCGTCCGTTGCCAATAACCTATATCCATTCGCTTCCGTGGATTCGTCCGTGACTTTCTGTCTTCCGATTGCTATTACGAAAGTACCTATAATATTTCGTGCGGAAGTCGCGACATCTCGTCCTTTGTAACGCTCCTGTAAATTTATTCTTGCTCTTCCTATGTTTATATGACCGACGATTTTAAGACGCAGACCGCGAAGCATCCAGTTCAAATGTCAGCCGAACGTTTTTTAAACGATACACCCAAAGCATCGTGTCACAACAGACTGAAATAGGTTTGTATTTAAGGTATCCAATGGTCGATCGGTAAATAAATAGATCGATTCGATATATCCCGAATTTTCTCTGCCACGAACGATTCTCTATATTTAGAGGAATCTAAAAGCAGCAACCACCATTCGAGGATATAAACGTTCCATTCCGGCCTCGAATTCATTCAAGACAGTGGATCATGTATCTGGCGACAAACGCGGACATCGTTACGATCGTTCCTTCCAGTTTGGCGACGTGAAAAGCGCGAGCACGCGTTTACAGGTGACCGGTTTATAGGACGGTCCCGCGTAGTTCATACGACAGACCGTGCAATAGGTACCACCAAAGTAGCAGGAGCCACCGGTTCGACCTAGAAAGCGACCTATATTTTAAGCATGCGGTTTTATCGCCAGGAATACATTAAGCGACACGACCTGTTCCCTAGCCGGCCAGTACACATACAGCCGAGCAAAAACACACAAACACGCCCGATACACACTGATCATTCAATGGAAATTCAGGTAGACCTTCGCAATATACATGGTAAGTTGGCGCGCTTTATGGCATACCCGTACTACCTGTGTACGCTCGTCGCTTACGGGGGCAGCACATTTTATCCGACAAAGGTATGGGACGATCGTGCAAGCCAACGGCTACAAGAAAACATTTGCATACAAACGAATCACGTTGGTTTTTTGTGCACGTCCACTTTCCGCGGCCGCGACCGCGAGCACATCGCGAATTTCAACTGTCGTACGAATTTTCGTCGGCTTGTTCTCCTTTCTTGTCATACCGTAGAGATCTCATCTGTGATCTCTTAGGGGAGGATTTCTTCAGTAACATCGTTCGAGTTTTGGATAATTTCCTTGG
>SMSQ01021553.1:694085-768886 GCA_019453375.1 Ctenoplectra terminalis | reverse complement strand
TTTTTTTTTTTTTTTTTTTGTTAGAGCTTGCAGTTTGGAATTGCTGCGATATCAATTTGGAAATTATAATTTGTATCATAACGAAAGATCAACAATAACGTGGTTTATTTTAACTCTATGCGTCGCTATTGATTTTGTAGTATATTCAACGACAAAACTTGTCTTATCAGTTAAACGAAGCGCCACGTTTGAAGTGCCTCAAGAGTTCTAAGAAAAACTCAGTGGTGACATTATACTGCAAAGGGTTAGATAAAAATTGAGTTGGAATCTTTTAATTCTCTACACACCGATCGATTTCAGCAGAGTCTTCAATTAAAGCTTTCCAGGATTCCACCACACGGATTGTTTTTACGAATTCATCCACTTAATTCAGGCGCAACTTTTGCAAACGCGTTAGGTAACAGACACTGTTATCTTGGACCCATCAAATCAACGAACCAGCCGGATCCTTTGTAATCGAACAACAGGGCTTGGAGGATGATTACAGGCGAGAGCCGGGACGGTTGCCTCGATTGCACTACTGCCTAAACGACAATGACCCTCTTTGGTCAATGAATGACTATCAGCTGGCGCGGAGTAATCGCCTGTCACCTACAAGCCACGAAGAACTCTCTATCGGGCCGATCGAAACAGAATAGGTCGCGCGATTCAACGCGGATAAGCTTCGGCGAAGATTGACACATTTGTTTGGCCAATTTTCTTCTACCGCTGAATTGCCACAAATCTTCCCTTGCGACAGAATTTCCCGAGTGGAAATAAAATTTTCTTCCTCTGATTTCTCATTTTGTTTCCAAGCTTATTAAACAATCTCTACCGTTTGAGCGGTAACAAATAAAAATAATAATAACCATCTATACAACCAAGAACCTATGATAAAAAAATCTTCATTTCTTCGATCACAAATTGCTCTTCTGTGATACCAAAAGCAACGATCCCTAACGAAATAGAATCTCGCACGAAGCGGTTGCAATTTCTCGAAGTGACGGGGTCGCACGCGCGCTATCATACGTATCCATGATACGTACCAGTCCGATGGAGTCTCGCGTCGACCCGACACTACTTCGTGGCATCAAGATGCCGGGTCAGATCCTTGAAAACGATGTAATTCCTGCTAGGTCGACGACAAGAGTCGACGGGACGAAGGTAAGAGAGACGACGCGGTCCTTCCGCTATCACACTAATGTCCATCGGAGTGTGGTTCTATGTTCCGGGCTCGAAGGAGTCCGGGTCTCCGTTATTATTTTTGCTCGGACCCCTTTTAACCGCCCTCTCCAAGGCTGCCGCCTCTTTCACCAAGAGCTGCCTTCGAGCCACGGGGTAAAATGATATGTCCTACTGAACAACGACCATCCAACCATGAGAGACCAGATAAGGCGAGATGGGACCGCGGGTTACAGGGATCTATATTAACTTCCATCTTTTCGCTCGAAATTGAACAACTGGAGGAAGCGAACGCTCCTGGAACGCTAATCGTTCTGACCTGTCGCTTCGAGTTATTCGAGTATAGGTGTAGAGATGTTGAGAGAGACGGAGGATAGACCGAGTCGAAATCCTTATCGTACGGTCTGTGCTCGTTTCAAGGTGATACGATGCAATGATTTCCGTGACTATCGTTTCGCACGAGGCGATTCGAACGTCGTACACGTTAATGAATTTAACGTTGGGATCGCGATATCGTGGCCAGCAGTAATCCGAACCGCGTCACGGGGTAATTGCTCGTAGATAAAAGCAACGGGCTAGCAATAGCCGGATAGTTGCAACAGTTGAAACTGAGATACCGGTCCTAGAGCACTTCGTCACGTGGCCGAAGATCGTGTAAAACGATTACCGTTCGAGTATTCTCGGACTCGGGGGATAAAGAGCTTATGACCGATGAATGGATAAGACACGTGTGCGAGATTAAATTCGGTCGCGGCGACGAGCAATTGAAACGATACAACCGTGTACACGCGTATTTATGATGATGGTAATATTACTTTAGTGGCTGCTCTGGAAACCTTGTTGCTCAGTGTGCTTGACGAACTTAGAAAGGTGCTAAGAAAGGATAATCGATTTCAAGGCGAAATTAAATTTTTCAACCGGATCGACTCGGATATAGCGTCGCTCAAGTGGGGATAGTCTTTACGTTTGAAATGAAAGAAGTTCTTCCGTGTAATTTTTTTTCGATTAATATCGAAACATATTCACAACTTTTCTATACTTCTTTGCTAATACAAATTTCGTTTCTTTTCCTCTTTCTACTCAAATTCATACGAATCCCCAGCAGCTGTCCCCAAAACGATCACCATCCTCCGTCTCGTCGCCAACAAAGGAAAACCAGGGTCAGAGGGTTGGTTAGTTCGGATCCAAACCCTTAAATCATCAGCCAAAACGTCGTTAATTACGTGACGAACGGCAGTAATCTGGGCGACCTCGAATACTTGAGCTAATTCCATCCCGACCGAGCGACTAAGATCAGGATCATTACAGGCCGATTAGATCTTAAGGAATTAATTCAGCCATTGTCTGCGGGATTTCTGTCCGCGCCATAAACCCTTTTGACTGGAGGGTAGAAACCTGGGTGTGCTCGCGCTAGAACGTCGCTCGCTTTTCCTATCTCCCGGCTTCCTTTCACCCTTCTCGTATCAGAGCCAGTTCATTTATTCTCGCCACCCGGAGGCTATTGTGATCTTCAAGTTGCGTGACCGATTATCGCGTCGTCAATCGCTCCCGGGGATCTTAAATCTGGGAATCGGTCGTTTAATTTCTGTTACGCAACGGGATTCGCAGCTGATTTACCGGGTTACCGCTCGCCGACGCTCTAATAATGGAACGACGGTGGCAATCGATGGATTCCGGACGCATTGCGATCTTAGAATTAGATATCTCGATTTATCGGTGAAAGGAAATTGAGTTTTACCGAGAGATTGTATTCTTCAAGGAATTAGGAAATAATAGTTTGAGAGCTTCTTAAATTTCTATAAGCCGTATCTTTTAAATTTTATTTTATTCGTTCGTTGCTGCGTTATATTTTATTTGGTATACAACATTCATCGGTTCCTAGGGTTTGGATTAAAATAAAGAACTATTTTCATTATAGAGGGTTAAAAAATGAAAATTTTGCTGTAAATGATTTTAAAACGGTCTTTTCTAGTAGATTAAGAAATACTCGTACCACGAACAAGATTTTGCTGATTCAAAAATTGCAAAGCGAAGACGTTTTCCTTCGGTAGTGGTGTAAACATGATTAAGAAAGGCAGGAAATAGACATAGTATCAGGATCTCTAACAATGTCCGTGTAACAGAACGTGAAACATCCTCGTCAACGTGTTTCAATCTTGATGCTTTTATCGGCGTCGTTCACCCTCTAACGACAATAGGAAAAGGGCAATATAAGATAATGCAGGGAATAAAGTCGGTTTCATTGCCTTCCGTGTCGATCTGATAGCGTACGCTTGCTCGGGCGTCGAGTGCTTCGAAATCGGACAGGTTTAAATTCCCTGCGCGGCCTACGAGAGAAATTTAAGGCGTCCATTGTTCCTGAATTTACAGGGGTTGTAAACCGCTTTGAGCTACGACACGTTGCAACGCCACCGCCGCCGCCGTTCTGACATCATCCCTATCACCAGCCATGCTTTAATTAATGCGTTCTGTATTTTATACGACAGACTAGCAGACGAGGGTAAAGTATTCCGTGATCACGAGACAAGAGCTCGTCTTTCGATCTCCCGATTCGAGAACCTACACGAGAGTTAGGAGCGACCTTTGGTGACATCTGCGAAGGGATGAAAGAGGAACTCGAGAACTCCAGACATATTTTTATTACAAAGGATTTCGATATACAGACGTCAAGATTAGAGAGACACTGATTGATCTTGTAATCCAATTTTCTCGGTTTTTTAAATGACCGCGCGATCGATTAATTTTCTCAAAATATTATTCACTCTTCACTACTGTTTAAATTCCTACAAAATCCGATATCCTAAATCCAGTTCAAATTCCTTGAGAATCGCTTTCAAGTCTCTTCTCCAAAACGCTCCTAGGGGGTTACGAATGGCATCGAATCGGGACAACAATAAAACGCGACCTTCATGAGGTAATCTCAATTCGAGCTCACCGGGAGGTAGGGCCGAAGAAAAGGCACGACCCTCGTGGAGACGCGAGAGGCACGCGTAACGCGTATCCGGGGATATTTCTGACAAGGGGTGCAAAGTCATGGCCATCGAGCTGGAGGGCCTAGCTATCTCGAACGGAGGACGATCCCTCGGGGCCGATGGAGGAACCACATTCCGTGTAAGCGGACCTCCTTCACGACCACTTCGACTCGCGAAATAGCGATGCCGCAAACCCTTCGAGCGGACATGGACAAGTCGCCCTGCGGGAAATTCGCACCCCTTCAAGGTGCCGAAAGGGAGCGACTAATCAGCGTGCCCATTGTCCGAATCACGGGTTCCGGAAGTTATTGCTCTGGCGGTCTAGCAGCACGGATTTCGCGTGACCGTGACCAAAAAGGTGAGATCAGGGTTGTTAACTGCGATTATGAAGTTTATAGGGTTGGGAAATTCTCGAGGTGGAGCAATTATACGTAGGTTTGTAAAAAGTGATTGTAGTTGTTAGGTACTTTGTTCCTTTTTTTCTTTTCCTTTGTATGTATCGAGTGTTGCAATGAAAACTTCATGAATTAATTGTGTTAATTAAACGATATTGAATAACAACGAATGAAATATCGAAGGAAGTAGAAATATTGCGTGATTTTTAAAAATTCTGAAGAATCGTCAGGATTTTTATTACCAAGAAAGGAAAGCTTGGCGGGATGCAACAATGGTGACCACCATCAGCGTCCCTTCTTTTTTCCACGCGTCTGCGCGGCGAAGGCAACAAATCTCCTCTTTGGGGAACAAAAAGGGGCTGAATATGAACCGTTGCGCCACGTTCGCCCATAGGCTCATTGTTCCACGGTCGCGACACAACAATCTAGAAATTGTACTTTCGCGAAAAGGAGAAATGGGGAAAAAACAAAGAATAGAGAAAAAAAAATAAAACACGGGAAGAAAAACGTTAAAGAGCGAACGATGAAAATAGCTCATCTGAAAAAACGATGAAGAATATTACGGGACGCAGGATACACCAAGTGTAGGCGTAATTACACTTTAAAAAAAGCTGCCCACCGGCTGGAAAAGCGAGACCCTCAAACCGTGACGTTTGTTATTGGAATGGTAACGACGGAAGGGCGCAGGACAACGCGAGCCACGACAATACCGTCGCAAAACCCACCCCCTTCTTTTCCACGCGTCTGTGCAGCGCGACAAAAGCAGCAGCCCCCTTCTTCACGGCCGCAAAGTGTGCAGAGGAAAGTTACTCCCTCTGTGTCTAGCCGTCTTTCTCTTTGCCCCGCCGCGAATCGGTACCTGTCGACGTAACAATTTCGCCCTATGATAAACGGTCTTTTGTATACCGCAATGATAAGCCGCCACGCCGCTTCTCAATGGTTCTTGCAGCACTACCACGATTGGGGACAGATTTAGTTCCGAGTCGATAGGTGTTGTTCGTTGAAGAATCGCGTGTAACAATTTTCAATGTTGGGAGAAACGGATAGTAGTACTTGTTTTATCGATCAATCAAATTAGTTGATCGTTCTTCGATGAGTTCTTTCAAGGTGACGAATACTAAGGATTTCTATCGTATCTCGTGTGTCGAAGGAATACGATTAGAAATATTGTATCTTACCCGTTTAAGTTTCAGGAAAGAATTTTTTAAATTATTCTCGATTAATTCGTTAACTCTCTTAAACGCCAGTAAATCCGATTTCCCACAATTTCTTTTCCTAGTGGACAAAAATTAGCTAACCCCGCTGAAACAGGTTGCTCAGTCGAAGCTCGGGCAAACGAGAGAAGAGCGTTTACGAACGTTTGCTCGTCTCGGTCGTGATTGCAGGAAAAAAATTCACGGAAAGGAAAATGTGTTTGCTCGGCCGTTTTGAGTGCGCTCGTAAAATCGTCGCACGACCGAATGCAATCAGGCTGGATTAAACGTTGATACTTTCTAGCTACGAGCCAATTCTCTCTGTACGATCTGTCTGTCTCGCTCTTCTCTCTCTACTCTCTTCCTTCTTGTTCGCTGCGGTAAATCTAACGCGGCGACCCGCGAATTGGGTCAACGGGATCGCAGGTTTCACGGGTCGCCGACATTTAAACAGCGATTCGATTGCGAACGAGATTTTTGAATTGGATACCCGGTCAAATTAGAGGCTCACCGAATAACTTCGATACGTGTTTGCGTGCTCGTTAAGATTCAAATAGACTCCTCTGGAAATTACGTATTATTTAACACTGTTGTGTTAAAGGGTGAACGAGATTCTGGAACGTTTCGTGCGAAACAATTTATACGCCAGAGACCGAGTAGCCTAGTGGACGTTGAAAATTTTAAAATCTATGACCGTGAAAACCATCGGAAACAGAGCAGAAGAAAGGACGATCGTTTTGAAAAATTTCGGATACACGTGAAACACGTACCGCTATAGCATAACCCGTGTGTGAAAGGTTAAAAGTACAGTACTATTATAGAACGAGTTAATTCGTCCAGAATGAAAGACCGATTAAAAATACCTCACACCGCGTCGCAATCGATTGTTTCAGAAGCTGTTGGATGCGGTGAAATTTCGCTGAACTTCCAAGCGAACCCTCGATCAACGCAGTGAAAAGGAGTTTTAACTTCTCAAAGAGGGTGCGATTACGCTCATTTACAAAAAGGCCGTCGGCGCCACCGATGGAAACAGTGAAATCGCTTCTTTGTTTCACCGGTCTGGCCACCAACACGGTCTCCCCTTTATTTAATGTCTTTACGACGTTTCCCATCGAAATCAAACGTTCCCCACGATCGAGAGTCGGATGATGCAAGATGAAAGACGACGGGGGTGGCTGGGAAGTCTGTCAGAAAAGGCGGGAGGGGGGTTAAAGCAGGTATAGGTAATGTACCAAAATTGCTTTACCGCCGGTCCATTTACGGAGATGAAAAGCACTCTCTGCCAAGTACACCGGTGGCTCCAGCCAGGGTTCACGACAGCCCAGAAGCGTCGTATCCCGCCTCTGCCCTTCTGATGTTGGGTACTGCGACGTCCAACCCCTCTCAATTTCAGTTTGAAGCAAACCCTTTCACCAATTTGTCGACATTGCCCGGTAGAACTTTCGGCCTAGCATTGTCGCTGACGTCGATACTGCAACTCCTCTTCAATCAAGCTAATCACAAACAAATATCCGTACGTTGCTTGCTCCTTTTACCAGCCGCGTGATTCGTGTTTCGAAGCGTTACATTAACTTTTTGACACTTGTAACTGAATTTCCAATAGTGTCATATTTCATTTTCTTTCGTTGCTCATAAACGAGGGTCAGAATTGTATTCCAGTTGCTATGGTGAAAATATGATGCTCTTTTTTATTCGAGGCGAAAAAGTCACGAAATCCTCTTTTGATGTATATTTTTTTTTATTTTTTTATTTTTCTTTTTACCAAGAAACAGAGTACGATTAAATATTTTTGTTTCTAGGACCGTAGCTTTACAAATTGGGCGTGTTGAAGGTTGGTCTGATCCTTAAACAATGATTCTACCGGCGTTTAAATAATGATCGTCCGCCAAGCGACCGGAGGGTGATCCGTGGGATCAGGTGCGCCAAAGAAAACTACCCTCAGAAATGGATTGGACCGAATTCCGGAGGGCCTCGAGGTCGATTAGGGTGAAGCCAAACTCGAGATACGAGAGATTTCTCGAAGAGAAGCGACCGAGGCCATCGATGTCGATTTACCGAACGTCGATTCTATTGCTGGACCATTTCCCTCGATCTTCTCACTCGACGTGTGTCTACCACAGAGAAACAACAACGTCCGATCCTATATATTTACATTTCGCATGAAATACTTCTGTATCGATAAAATACATAAAACTACTCGCGCCAATAAAACATATTTATTAAATATGCAATAAAATCGTAGCACAGTTTTTAAAAAAATATCGACAGTATTACAACTTGAACAACACGGTTTGCATTTCATCGAGCGATGTAACACGCTCTAAAATATTCAACGAACGCGTGTGGTGAAAAGTTTCAACCGCGAAATGACCACTAACTTTCGCTGTACGCACGGCCGCCTATAATTCACGGACTTTTAGGCGGGAAATGGTTGCAACTTCGGTCGTACGATTTGTAAATCGGGTAAAAATCGGCGTCGAACCGCGTTTCCCGTTTGTCGGTGCGAAAACTATCCCAAAAAGCGTGTTTTTAGTGCTCTGGCAGATGAGACTGTCGAACGTGCTGCAAACATGACTGTTTCGCGCAAAAGATTTGTACGTGTAACGAGTTTTTTGGGAAATTAATGGAAGCTGGAATTGACAGTCCAATCCTTGTATTTTCATCGCTATCCACTGTTTCGATATTTACTATATCGTTATCACAGGTGTTACGTTTCAATTTTTCTTTTCTTATTTTTTTACTCGTTTTTTCTGTTTCTTTTTTTTTTATAGTTTTCTTTGTTCTTTTTTTTTTTGATCGAACGTATGAAAGGTTAAAAAAAACAAACGCGCAGTATTGATCAATAGGCGCGTACGTTTTCGTCGATTCACTCTTGGTCATTTATTTATGAATGCTTTTAATTCAAGCAGAATCTATATACGCGCGTCGACGTAATCGAGGATCGATACGCAACATCGACGGTTTCCCATCTAAATTCCCGTGAGTCCTTGATCCTGTCGACGCTCGACAACGGTTTCGGAGCACCACTATAACTGATGGACTTTTTATTTAATTACGGATCGTGTACGCATCTGTGTACTCCTTCTCATCTCCTCGATGCTTGGAAAGTATCGGCGCCATGGGGATTCACCCTTACGTTGTTGCCACCTAATCGGACGTGAGACAATCGACAACTAGCTGCTACGCTTGTTTTTTTACCCTCGTCCCGTATGTTGCGTTAAGATAAAGAACATGTATTAACTTGTTTTTATGGCGTGGTAATAAACACCTGCTTTTCTCGTTATATTAAAATCCAATATGTACTTTTCACACACATTGGCAGTGGCTATAAAAAATATTTTCACACACTCGTATTTTATACCGAGACCCGTTTTTGATCAGTTTTCGTGTCATAAATCATTCTATTTCCACGGTAACAAATTGTTGTCGCTTAAAATTTTTGAATACAATTAATCAATACTTAAATGTGAAAATCGGTACAGTGGTAGGAAAATACTTGTCATAGCGTCTGTGTAACATTTTTGAAGACCGAAGATTCCATATTTATGCGATGAAGTGTTAGAATTGGTCCTTTATGTAACATTTGTCAGAAGTTCGAACAGGAACAAAGGAAACAGACCATAGATACGTCTATTGCTTTTACACTGATCACAAACGCAACTAGTTGCAACGAGATTCTTTGCCCGTTTCGATCGACAATTACTGCTCGAAACGTTCGATCGCGATGCGTTCGTAAATGAACAAATAATTCCTGCGCCTCTGATCCCGACGGGGGCATGGCCGACCGAAACGATCGCTGTTATTCCGTGAAATTCAGCGTCGATTCGAATATACCGATAGCAACCGGCTGACCGCAGACCATCAAATTTAATTTCATAAATGGCTATCGTTGGTAACCAGCGCGATCGTGTTTGGTAGTGAGCGGATACATGCAAACAATCGTGTCGAATTATTTGCCGCGTTTTTTCACATAGACGAATCACAGTAGGTGTACCCTTTGCTTTCCGCGATAGAGATATTTTAATATTTCCTTGGTTGTATAACACAGACACAGTAATACGTTGAAAAAAAAAAATTATAATTTGGATACTACATTTAATTTCCAAAATTAAAATACTACCGAAGTAATTTAGATCCTCCGTATTAAAGTTTCTCGGCGACAAATTTCTTAAAAAATTAATATACTGTCAATCACGAATAAACGCGATCATTTAGAAATCATTTCTCGACTTGGACGAGATCCATTCTTCGATATTAAACAGAAGTCTCCCCTAAGAGGTAGCACACTACTTTCCATTCCGCGTCATCGTGCAACCCTAAACCGAAAGAGCATCGCGCAACCAGTGTCACATGATCGCGCGCGCGGAGGTCAGAGTCGGGGCAGCTGATCAGCGGCTATGAAATTTAATTTCATAAATGGCAATCGGAGGTACACGAATTCATAGTCTGTTTGCTCGAGCACCGTGTGTACAAACAGCGGTGGTACCGTAATACGTATTACCCGCGGCTAACCCGTTCCGCGCGTGTCCACTCGCGTATACACCGGTCGCGATTGTGCGCGATCGAAATCACGAGGCCGTTCGCGTTCGTCTTCTCCATCGGTCGATAATTACTTACGCGCGGCAATTAGGTAATGGACGGGAGCAGAGAGAAGAAAGGGAAGGGTGTACAAAGAGTCGGAGAGAAAAAGAGCGGGGAAGAGCGAGATGAAAGCGAAGGAAGAGGGAACACGACCGCGATCAATCGTCGCGTCAAACGAATCCATGGTGGGCGCGCGATCGCCGACGTGTCTGGCATTTTTATTTGCCGCGCCACGGATAGAAAAAGCCGCGGCCTCGGTTTTCCCCCGACGACGCACGCAAACCTCATAAAACGAATAAAAGCGGGGCCCGTCCATGCGTGCTATCGAATGAACCGAATTCTTTTACGTTCCACTGAGCCCGGGGATCGTACTGACTAACGCCGAGCCAACATTTCCAACCAGGATACCGGAGGATAGAGGGGTACATATACGGTGAACAGCCGCACAAGCTTCTTTCATGCTCTGTAACTTTTTGGAACAGAATTATGTAAAAGCGTTATCATTTTACTCGGATCTGATACGAAAAACCGAAGTCGGAGGACAGAGGTTTGATTGCGAGTCTGAACTTGAGAAGATTCGACGCGCATGTTCGGCGAATGGGTGATTATTGAAATCGTATAAGGTTGCTAAAGATTTTATGAACTTGAAGTAGTGGAAACGAAGAGTTTTCGATGAGTCATGGGTAAAATTGTCTAACTTCTGACGAGCTGTTTAAGAAACGCCCCTAGTTCAGTTCGTTTATCGAGGATTATGGGTGATCGATGAACAGGGTGTAAATTTATCTGGTGTAGCGTTGCGTATATATTTTATTGTTCTTCTAAAGCGTCAGGTATATTTGTTAAAAATATTTGGTAAAATTCCACGATTTGAACTATGACGTCACTCCTGAGCGTCACTCCTCCTCCCCCTTTGTTTCGCTCTGTGATTATTTGAATGAACCAGAAATGCCTACCGCGCGGGGGGTGAGCAGCGTTGAAAAGGTGGCCGGTATAAATGAATAAAGCAATTTCTCGATTGACTGATGAAAAGCACTTCGATATAATGGTACCGATGAAAATTGCCGCTTTCGTTTGACTTATGAAGCATTAAACTGAGTTTAGAGGCTTTTGCCTAGGCTGACTGGCGTTGAGCGCTCGGCTTTTCTAAAAATAAAACCGGTAAATAGGCTGTGGCTCGTCCCTCGGAAAGAGTTTCCCGGTAGCGTTTTCCTTTAATGAGACCATTCACCATTACCCCGGCCTTTCCTTTTTTCCCCTTCCGTTCCCGCCCCGCGAGCGTTTCAAGCACAAAAACTACGAGCTTTGTACGTGTCAATATTTTACGCCTGCTCATAAAAGACGGGTCGCGTCTCTCGTGCCAAAGGGGAAGGAATAAAAACATTAAATCGCGTATAAAGCTAAGAGAGTAACGTGAATTAACGGTTCTATTAAAGGAGAATCGAGCTCGAGAAAATTGCGGACAGAGAAAACAGTGCTATCGTAACTAAAATTATCGAGGCTTAGCGACGAACCGTTTCTCTAATCGGTTCTTGAAAAGAACCATCCTCCGCGTCCAACGTTTTCGTATTTAGAAATAAATATAACGTCGATCGAAGCCATTCTTCGTGCAAAAAAAAAAAAAAGGAAATTTCACGCGATGGTAAAAGAACATCGAGCGCATCAAGGTACGATACAAAGTGGAACGTTACCGTGTACATGATTCGTGAACGTGCTCAAATATTTATCATAGCCTGCATTTGAACAGGAACGACGGACAGTCGGCTGTAAATCGACAATAAATGCTCGGTCGGCACGAAGCTTTAACTATTAGGTAACTGTTGTGCACATTGCAAAGCTCGTGCAAACCGTCGCATCGACCAGTCTCCCTTACATCCTCTGCCAAGTAGAATCCTGACAGAGGCTTTCAACGATGCATCATCCTTGTCTCGTCGACGATCACCCACGCATCGTTTTTCAATGAAATCGTTCGATCCGTTCGATCTGCAGACGGCGCGAAATTTTTCGTCCGTCGCGAGCAATTAAGGAGCTGGCGAGGGGACGATCGACGAGAGCAAGATTGGGAACAGGATGAAAAACGACGGAGAAGACCGTGCTACGCGTTCGGGGCATAGCTTCGCGTTACGGAGACCACGGTACGAATGGTAATTTCAATCTGTAAGGATTATCCGGATAACCGAGGTAATCGATATTTATATCGAAGTCAGGACGTGGGAGGCGGAGGAAAAAAGATCCACCGACAGAAGTGGCGTTCGAGAAACGGGCTTAAGCCGCAGATATTGTGATTCTTGAACCTTTGCGGAAATACTTAATGCCGGATACATTGTAACCTTCTTCTTGCCATTTCGTTGCCGGGTTTTTGAAATATCGATGCCTGTCGGTCGTTCAATCGCATTCTGCGAGACGAGCACGGTGTGTTATACAGGAAGTGTTGTACGAGATGAACGATCGTTAAAATACACGGAAGAATTTCTGGACCGTTCTCTTTTTTCTTTCCCGTTCCTCTTCCGTTGTTAAATGAAACGTCGAGAAATATATTTTCACTAAATATATGACCGTCCAATTTACCATCAGTTTCCGCTCCACACGATAGACATTCTTATTTTGTTTGTATAGCCTATGCCTCGCGGAGCTATTGTTTGCTTGGTTACGTGATATTTGCACAGAATCATGGACTCCAATTATATGGGGAAGAGGAAGAACGAAATACGCCGTGGAACGTTAGGGTCACGGATGCCCGGAGGCTTATTATTTCACTGAAAAGCGTTATATCTCAAGATCTTCGATCGTTAGAGAAGTCTGTAAGATTACCTCACCGTGGAAAACTTTGAAACAATATTTGTGAAACTGCTCTTCTTTAATAGATAACTAAACCGACTTATCCGAACATTGTCTGCCGAAACGAGGTGTCGACGAAACCATTGACTCGTACTACTTAAACTTTATCTGTAATATAAATATCATCCTCTTCGTTCCTTGCGTGAAACACGGATCATCCGGAAAAAAAATTCTCCGAAATTTCCTGCGTAATTGAATCGTCGAAAGGAATACGAAAATTAAGTTTCATTTAAATTGCACCTAACCGAACCTAATTGATACGAAACATCGATGTATCAAGAATCGGAAAAAATCGGATAAGGCGACCATCGCCTGTGACGAAGAGAAAACAAAAGAGCTCGGTGACTTTATGGTCGCGGCGGTTTGAACGTAAAAATCTATCAACAGACCCTTCTCCTGAAGAACGACACGGGGGATGAAGTGGCAGGCGTGGGTGGGTGAAAGGCAGCCGCGGGCGAGACAGTACAGCCACCCCTCCGCAACAAGCGGTATTGACGAAATTGATTGCGGAGGGTGTATAACCGAGCTTCGCTTCGTGCGGGGTGGCGCTACCCGTGGGGCTGTTCGGGGGAAGAACGAAGAGGGTGGAGGCCCCCACTCGTCCACCCCGGACGCCCCCGCTGCTTTCCCGCCGCTAAAACGCAAAAGGGTGAGAAAACATTGTTACTAGCAGTTACTCTTGCGCGGCTCCCTACCACCTAAACCCTCGATTCGGAGCCCGTCGCCGATTCCACCCTCCTACAGACAGTCTTCCCGTGCCGTGCACGTGTTACACAGCCCCCGGGGATGAACGGCAGAATTGAACGGATGTAGGAATCAAGGAGAAGAGACGAACGAGGACGAATGGAAGCCTCAAGGGCACCGACAACGTCGCAAGTCAGAGACGGATCGTTTCTTTCTCACCTGCAATGCTTCGCGACATCTTTGCTCCCGAACTTTTGGGGTTTGCGAAAATCGAGACAGGCCGCCTCAGGGTTATGGCAATCGATTCGAAGCGCTACAAGGTCGAAGAACTCGAGACGAAGTATTTTGAGATCGTATTAATCGAGGTATTCGAAGGTCGCGGGATTCGATTCGGTGAAACTTAGAAATTATAGGATTTGACTTGGAACGTTTGGATATAAAAAAACTCGAGTCGATATATTCTGGGATCGTAAGACCTTTGCGCGAATATACTACTTATCTGACTGGTGCCTGATCTATACTACTTGGCCGACTAGTGGCTGTGCTGTATTATTTGTCCGGTTAGCGGCTGTCCTATACTACTTGGCTAACTAGCGACTGTTCTGTACTGCTGGGCTAACTAGCGACTGTAATATACTACTGAGCTGATTAGTAACCGTCCTACTCTACTTGGATGACTAGTGACCGTTTTATAGTGATTAACCTGAGATTCGTAAAAATTGGCGTCCATCAGTTACCACGGTTGCTTCGTTACTATTTTGATTTTGGTTCTGCGACCTCAGAATGACCTATTTTAAGCGGTATAATTTCATAATTAAAATTACCATTTTTTCATCTTATTTTTATCCTGAAAATAATAGAGACCTAATGAGTTCGTGAAATAGCAGTTCAATCAATACCCGCTTCTTAATTTAGAAGATCAGATATTAGTTTCCAATTTTCGATGAAAATTCAAAACGCGAGACGAATTTAATCGTTCAACATAGTTCCGGCGGGTTATTTGATTTTCATCGGGAACATTTACGGTCCCGTCGTTCCGATAAACTCAACAGCGGTGGCGCGTTTATTCCAAACAACGTCATCGCGCTCGATCAAATTAACGTACTGCATCATTAATGCGCAATAACTGAAAAATAAGGCGTGCACACGCCGGGTTTGTCGAAGTCCGCTGTTCGTGTACTCTCAATTACCGTAAAATCACATTTTTCCGTTGCTTAATCGTTCGGATCGGTACAATTAGGTCGTGGATACCAGTGACCCATTAAATTTCCGATATACAAGCGACGTCGATACGGAAAACGCTCGGTTTAATTCATTTCATCGCTGACCTATCGACGAAAATTGACCTCTCTCATGTTCCTCTTTATAATGTACCAGCCAGCACGGTCTACTCGACAATTATCTATTCAACAAAATGTCGTCGTATATTTTTTCTCCGTCATCTTGATCTTTTTCTTCGCTCAGTTCTATCATGTACTTCTGTCCGCGTTCTGCAAATTATGAAAACTCTTGACACCCTCATCCCTTAAAGTTCTCGTCTAACCATCGATTCTTTTACACGCTCAATACTTTCAGTTCTTTTTCCTATCACCCAACAAAAAAAAAAAGAAAAAAAAAAACAGAAGAGAAGAAAAAAATGAAGAGAGAAGGTTTACGCGAAATTAAATTAAGGCGCATCTCGCAAGAAAAATAAGGCAAAAGATTGTTAGAAATTGCCCAACCGATAATTCTCGATCAAAGGGGAGGCGAACGATTGGCGTTATTTGTCAACCCGCGCCAATCTCGCTCCACGACAGAATCACGCAACACAATCATTATAGACGTAAACTTCTCCTCTTGAAGAGGGCGAAGAAAAGGGAGACAAATTTCGTGGGCATTTTATTCCTCTGCCATCGCCGCCGCTCTTTCTCCCGTCACCGCGGGAAACGAAAGAACACGGAAGCGGCGGAGAGGGACCCTGTGGCGCTAATAAAAATTGCAAGGCGGAAAATTACTCGCGCTGACGATCAGGCTTAAAGTATTTTCGTGGAATACCGACACCAATTATCCTCGTTACTTTCGGTTGTGTAATCCGTTAGCGAGCATGCCGAGCGACGCTTCGGGCAGCGAAAGATTATCTTAGAATTCAACGGTCGCCGCTTTATTAAGATTCTAATCCACCCCCGTCTCTGTTGCTCGAGCAATTTTACTGCAGAATTACCAAAGAGAAGGATAAATATGGTGGGAGAGGGCGAGGAATAGACGCGACGTCTACGATTGGAATTTGAAATATTTAATCCGGAAGGAAAAACCGGAAGGTTCGTAAAATATTGTCGCAACGACGGTCGACACTTTGGCGGGCGCGCGTCTGTCTTGCCGTTTAAATCCGTTCCGTCGTCATGGTCTGTCTTGAAAGCACGGTAAAACTACCATCGCGGAATCCGGTTCACCGTGGAACAGGAAACACAGCCGGTCTATAAGACCAAAGCCTCGGTCACGGATATTGACATTTCATTAAACGAGATTCCTGAGAAGCGTGTGTACGTACGTTCAATTTCCGGCTGCTTGCAAAGCGAAACTGGAACTTGTCAAAATGTATGTTGTATAGTTTGGAACGCCGCGCCTTTGTCTACCTGCGTTTGTTGAATACATCCTGTGCATCTTGTACGAGAAAGTCGATGTAATTTTGATAAGACAAAGCGATTCTCGATTTTCTTCCCGGCTCCTTTGAATCTCTAATCATCAGAACTTTGTTATTCCCTTAGATCCGACCAAGATAAATGTTGACCAGGATAATTATTCCCGTGTTCGGTTATCCAGACAGTTTATATTTTCGCGTGATTTTCTATCGAACAGTAGCAAGAGATTATTTAAATTCCATTGTCCGATACACCATCATTTTTCGAACCAGCAACAAATTAATAATGGTGTTCAACGAAAAATTCGTTCGCCAGGTTTCAAGTTAATCCCGAAAAACTTTTAATTATTCGTTCTCGTCGCCAATTTTGACGCGAGGAAAAATAGCATTGTTTCTGGCCGGATTTACACGTAATTGAATGTTGTTGTAGAAAAAAAGGTGTCAATAATTTCGCTAACATTTCATTAAGCAATGTTCATCGTGACATGTTTTTTAAACCGTGAAAATTGTTTACGATCGTTTTTCGATGGTATTAAATTTTGAACGAAAAATCAATGATTATGAGTTCAGAAAGTGGGGCATTCGTTCATATTTATGGCTCGCGATCTATACGTCTGTCTGGAAGCTTAGACTGGCTGGATACCTCGTGGTACGATGTTCATGCTGAAAAATCTAGTGAATAAGTAGATGCTAAGCAGTTTCTCGAACTAACTTTAAATGGGAAGCGCCACGTGAAATATTTGTGTAGTACAACGAAATTTATGTCGGCGGACCACAGGATGTAGGAAAGATCGCGGATCCTTAAGAAGTTTTATCAAAAGTGTTTTACATTACTTAAACACCCTTCAACGTGCTCGATTTCTGCGCCTCTGCCGTGGAAAAGATTTCCACAATATGTTTCCCTTTTATGCAGCAGCTTTCATTAAAATTTCGTTTATCATCGTTACCATCAATTTTACGGCGAACCACTCAGACGCCATTCTCTTTTCTATCACGTGCATCGTCAAAAGAATTTCCCTAATTCTTTATCAACGTTTTAATATCCTTACGCGAAATTCACGAGTACTTCCATCGAGAATCACTCGAATCGCACCGATTCCTGCTTGTAACGCGAACATAAAGCCCCGTTATAAGCCGCTTTGCTTGCACCAGGTATTTTCAGAAAACGAAAAACTTGGTCGAGTAACAATAATGCAACCCATGTTCGAAAGAAATCAAGACCGGTGTAAAGAGTTCCGATGTTAAGTTGTCAGCTCCGGATCGTAGCGAAAAACCTCTGAGAATTCAAAGCGTCCCCGATACCAGATGTATATGTGTATTTGTTCAGAATTAAAACTTAAGATTCGACGGCGAGCTCGGGAGTTTTAAGCCCCGAAACTTTCTGTTCTCCTTTCAGTATTTACGCTACTCGTATTTCAACAGCTTTTGTCCGCGAACCTCATTGGGTTAGTCAAACACATTTATCACTCGCCAGGTCTTGTCTATGCGTCGCTACCAACGCGAACCTAACCTCTATCGTTCAGCGTATGAGCATTCGTTTTACAATAGTACAGGTTGCGGTCGACAGTTTTCATTGTTCCACGGATTTCCCCACTTTCGGTTGCTGTATACTTTCGCGCAGCCGGAGTCTGTTGAATTTTCTACGCAATTAACCCTCTATGCCGAGCTTCTTTTTTTATTCAACGAGGCACGCGAATAAGCGTGTAACAAGGAACGTTGGTTGTAATATTTATAATACCAGTCTTTGCTACTGGAAATATATTTTTAACGATAAAGAAGAAAGTTGTGTATTTAACCCAGCTACGGTCTTCGATATTTCCGCGATCCAATAATACTTTCGCTTCTCTGAAAAAAAAAGAAGCATTTTAATTTTCTGGAACACCGAAGGTACAACATGAAATTAAAGCGAAAGACCGTCGATAATAATAACAAATTCTTTCTGTTTGTTTCTAATTAGAAAATTCGAATAAAAAGTGAGAACACGATCGGATCGAAGCCAACTCGAGAGTGGTAGCAGAGTTAATATAGACGGAAAATGGAATTTGACGAATAACACAATATCGTTTTCTTCAATAAAATTCCCCGGAAACTTTTAAACAATTCCTATTAAACAGACTACTTCTAGGGAGAATAAAGTGCGCTCGATGCTTCCGAAGCAAACCATCGCGACCAGATATAATCCGGGGTAAAAACGAATCGCCGATAAATTATCTATATAACGTTCGATCACTATCCCATTACCGGTATAGCACTCGAGGAGCATCGAGCGAGTGAGAAAGGATCTAGAAACGTTGGAGAAGACGATCTTTTCACGAGAAACGTCGGTTTCTTAGCGTGGACACTTCGTCTTGCGAGAAACTCGCGAGAAAGAGGGAACGATTGGTCGAAAGAGGAGGAGCGTAAGCGTCGCACCGAAAGAGAAAACTTTCTTTGGTGATCTCGATGAATCTCTCTTTTACCTTCTATCCCTCTGTCTTTCTCTTGCTCTATCCCTTTTCTCCGTGTTCCACGACAGAGTCCATAAATTTTAGCAATTTCTGGAGTGCTGCTGCTGCCTGGTCTCTTCTATCCTCCCATCTCTCTCTTACTCTCTCCGCGGCAGCAGCGGCAGGAATAATAACGTGACGACAGAGCCCAATTGTCCCCTAATGCCGCGAAGTTTCTATTCAGAACATCTTTTTGTGCGTTACTACCGGCGGACGTGGGAGTGAAAGTCGTATCTCGCCACGCCGGCTGGAAGGGCAACCTTGCAATTCAGCCGAGCAACGTGGGAAGGTTGCCAACTCCGCTATATGATAATGGACCGACGATGCTATGCCTACTCGATCTATAATACGCCCCTATATAGATGTATCTGCAGATTATATATACGATATTTAGAGGTTCTCTCCGACGAGGTTCCTGATTTTCCTTCCTCCCATCGGGTGGAACGGAACGCCTAAATAGGCAGGAAAATGTTGCAGGATGGAGTAGGCAAATCAGCGAGGTAAACGCGACGGGTAATTGTGCGCGTTGATATTGCCAGTGAAATGTTTAGGGGAAAGTGAATTAAGTAGATGCTCTTGATGAAATCTAATTTACGTTCCACGTAAATTCAAATAAAAATGTTCGGATCTATTATAATTTCCATCGCCGCGGTACTCACAACCTGAAATTGGTTTCACGAAATTTTATGAAAAGGAAGTAGATAAGAGGCGTCGCATCATCTGCCAAAATTTTTGACAGGCTTCCGAAAGGTAGGGCGAGATAGGCACCTGGTAGACGCGTCGAGCCATGGTTATAGAAAAACATACGACACGTGTAATTTTTATCGTTCGCCGCAGCCAGAGAGGAAGCTACGTGGCCAGATAAACACATCCCTCGGCCGGCGAACGGAGAACCACGCTACATTTCCGGTACGACGACAATTCGACGCATCCTACGTTCCAGCTTTTCATTGTTATGTATCTCGACAACCGCTCGGTCTGACCGATACGGGAAGCATGGAACAGCACGCCGCGGGGTGTCTGGCTCGAAAAGGAAGCCACTGAATGAAATCTCGGCAGAGCAGAAGGCTGAGAAAGGGAGGGAAAACCGTCGGGGTGAGCCAGTCAGTGTTTCCCATTCCAATTCGTTCAACTTTAATTGACCAATCAAGACGAATGAAATATTGGCTGGAAAATTGCGCGTTGAAAATTATTTATCATAAAGAATAAATAGGTTGTTTGCGAGCTGGTTCATTATCCTTGTTGGCATCGGGTTTGCGTGTACAATTTACTGTGATAAATAATTCTTGCAATTTATTTGACGTTAGCTTTGGTAAGATTCCAGGAAACAGTACGCTTAAACGGACTTATATTTATTTAACGATAATACAGATGAGAACTCGGTAACGCTATTTCATACTACAACCCATTTCTTCGCAAATTTGTCATACCCCGTTCACCAGTGCGACGTTCAGACCGATTAAAAATATTCAAAGCGGCACTTGCCAACTGGGGCAAGAAATTGCACAGTGGCGTTCGTCCACACGAGAACTCGCTACGTTTCCGATAGAGTGACGGTTTGACGCATCACTTTGCCGCAGAGTTTCTGGATTTTTATTGTTGTGTATCCTTTCGGGACCGCTACGCGAAACACAAAACGGATCGCTGCGGGGAATCCGTGTTGGAAAGGAAGCCAGTGAACCAGATCCGAGCGACGAACCAAAGAGAAAGAAAGAAACGCGATACACAGGAGCAAAAAACCTGGGAGGAGCGGAAACGAAGAATGTAAAAGGGAACTAATCGGAAATCGAAGCGATGTTCGCATCCCTAACGAGTCAGCTTTTAATAACTCGCCTGAAAATCAACAAAAATTCGTTCGCCACGCGCGTTCCGCTCTTTATTCCAACAAACCCCCATTTTCCAGCTTTTTCCATTCCCTTTCGATCTCTATCCGATGTTATATACACGGAAATAACATAAAAGCGTATCGATGTAATCGTACGAACATCCTAGTAGATTAAAAACCTTTAAGTTCGGCACAAAAGAAAAAGAAAAAAGAAGAAAACCAATCACAATATCATATACTACGAGTAGACAAACAATCGGTTGGAACAAAGTGCCCTTGCTGTGCCACACCGATTCGCGGGTCACATTGTCGCGCACTTTGACGAACCCTGAGCGCCCAGGAAGCAGGGAACAAAGCTTCGCGGGTGGTCTAGGTTGAAGTTGAAAGCTCTCCGAAGAACGGATCGAAGAACACCCTTGGATCGACGGAAACAGAGATTGGATGAGAGGGAGAAAGTCGGCTACCGAATCAGCGTTTATCTCCCCAACGAGTCGGCTTTTAATGGGCTGTTCGAAAACTGTGCGAAATAATCTAAAACCCTGTCCCTGCGGACAGAGGCAGGCAGAAGAAGAGGGTGAAGGGCAAAAGGTAATACACGCGCGGTGACTGTTACGGTGGTAGTAATAGTACCGATGCCGATGGCGGTGGCTGTGTTGGCTTTAGCGAAAGGCAACGAGGGATGGCCAAGCCCCAACGACAATACCTTACGGTTCAGCGCACTCTCGGCTCGGGATCATCGAGTTTGAATCTGAACGCGGCGCTCGTCGACGATGGCGGTGGTGACGGTGAGCCGAGTTCCGGCTATGGGGAACCCTTCGCGGCTCTGTTTAAAGTAGACACGTGGCCCCGTTTACGTTTCGAGGGTGTACGCGCACGCATGCGTGCACCCCCCACCCCCTTCCTGAGAGCGTGTGCGTGCACGCGCGTTTCGCTGGTCCTTTGAAAACCAAAATCAAATACATTTATTTGAGAGGTACGGCCTGGCCACGGGATCGTCCCATTGTTGGCCGCTGTCAGCCTGGAAGAGATCGCGCGACTTTATTGGCCGTTTAACAATCGGGGGCCCGAGTTGCAACCATGCCACGGGATTTCGGAGCTGTCGCTTCTGTGATTAAGATTCTGAGTCGACGAGATTACGCGACCTCCCTTTGGGGCGCCCTGTGCATTCTGTGTTGGGAACGGTGCAGTTTGTTATTGTCTCGTTTGCGCGATATGTTTGATCTACTGGGTGTTTCTTTGTGGTTACGTTAGTTGACAGAAGCCGGTGAATTGCGAGAGAAACGGATTGTGCGAGGTTTACGTGGAATCTTTATCAAAGGGTTGAAACGGGAATCGAAAGTGGGCATAAAAATTCCTACAATCGACGAACTTGTTTGAAGTTGGATCGCGCAAAAGGAGATACTAATTGTTTTATAAAGAAAAGGAAAACCTTTGGTAAACCTTAAAAGATAGGATCAATGACGGAACAGTGGATGGTACAGGGGTAAAAGTTCCTATTACGGTAAAAAGGAGATTATGCCAGGATTTAATTCCACCGGAACGGTGCACTCGAATTAAACGTCCCGGAAGTCATCGTGGAGTACACTTAAGCACGAGAAGACCAGCAGTCGTAATGTCGGTATCTAGCAAATAAAATACCGGAGTCGGTCTTCTCTTTATTCCGGCCGGCTGTAAATATGCAAATTGTCAGGACTATCATCCTTCTTTGTCTAAAGGATCCGAACAGCGTCGGCGTCGGCGTCGGGTGCGTCGGTGGCGGGGGTTGGCACGGCCGATGAGATTCAATTTACTTCCACCAAAATGGTGTACGCGGTAATACACTTTGGATGCGCGGCTACCCTCCACTGTATTATTGCCTTCGTAATAACGTGACAGTAATTTGTATGCAAAATCATTTCCTTGAGCTATCTGGCCGCGTAAACGTTCGCCCAGGAAAGTTTTCTTTGTTTGCACGCTGAACTATCTTCCAAATTTGATAGATCGACGATTCTGTTTAAGATGCTCACCCCTTCGTCTCACTTGCCACCCGTTTCCTCCCGTTGCGCTGCTTGCGTTCGCGTAGTTATCGATGCAACGCGAGTAAACGAGACAGCCGAAATCTGGAACGCGACTAGAAATTACTTGGCAAGCATAGTGCCCGCCTCCGACGCGGTTTTTGGTACGGGCAATGGAAGTGTGTCATCGTTGGTACGCGAAATCTCAACGTTCTGCAACGTGGGTTTATCAACCGTGTTCCCTATACGTATAACCTCCTTACTTCGTTCGAAAACTCTCAACGAGATGACGTTTCCCTTGATTCTGGTTCAGAACGTCGACCGAATTCTGTTTAACTCAAATAAAAGTCAACTCGTTACAAATTATTACGGTATGACTTTGGAAGTGGTTCCACTTCGGAATTAAATCCTTTGTTCGCCAAAATTGCTGTACCGATATCAATTCCGAATGTTCTATAGATTTCAACGATTTTCCCTGTTCGTTTTATCGGCTACTTCCATCTGTCTGGCGGGACGACTCTGGCGGGACCGGAGGCGGTGTACTCGACTAGAACTCTGGTAATGTACCACTATCATCGGTCTCGAGCCAGGAAAACAAATGCTGCGAGGAGGGGCTAAGGCGAGCCAGGAAACCGGCAAGAGTATAACGCGGACGAGAAAGGCTACGAAAATTTATTTGGTCCATCCAATTGTATTTTCCTAAGTGGAGGCTCGTGCTCCATCGATAGCTCATCCAGACGAGGTTCCTCTTATCTCGGTTAACCGAGTGATGGATGTCGATCTCCTTCCAATTCGTGAGCTATATCGGCCCTTTACTTTCCACTGACAGAGGAAAAAGGGAGAAACAGAAGGAAGTTACGCTCGGGGATGCACGTTCAACTCGAAGGAAGAGCACGGAGCAGCACAAATAAATCTACCGTGGTCGATCTCATGAAGTCCTTCCTCAACAAGATTCCTCCGGCCCGTTCAGGATCGAGGGAATACATGCAAAAGGGGGAAAGCGAATGGAAAAGTATCCTTCTGGACCTCTCTCCCGAGTACTCGCGATAAAAGGATTCCCTCTATTGCTACTTTTGTGTAATTCCGCCTCATGTATCCGCGGCTTCAACTTTCAACCGGCTATTCGCTTGCTATCTCGTTCGAAAGAAGATTTACATCCCGAACGTTCTTATTTAAATTGCGATATCGGCCTTACGAATAACAATGAGAAAAAAAAGGAATAAAACAGAAAGAAGAAGAGAATTTGTATTAATGCATTTGGTTTAAAGTATGTAGAAAAGTTATGAAATTAATGCGAAAAATCGATCGAACGATTCGTGCTTCTTAGGCCAAGCAGTGACCAATTTTTGAACGATAATTAATCGTAAATATTTGGTTAGCTCGTTTTCCCGCACCTGTTTTATTTTTTTTTCTTTTTTTTTTTATCCTACTTCTTCCCTAATTTAAATGCACTTTAGAATTTCGTCCATTCCACTTCTATAGCCGGATGCAAATACCAGTTTATGAATGTTTATTATTTGTTTCAATTAATTCGAAGCACCGGCTTGCCGAGTATTTTCAGTCAACCGCGGTGCCGCCTTCTGCGAACTTCGTTAACGAAGGAAATGTAGTTTTCTTGTATGGCGCTCAACGATACGGTGCTCTCGTTCGCGAATTCAACGGCTGGTTCGTTCTATCATCGTCGGCGAATCGTCAAAGCGCTTTGTGGTACATTTTCCTCGCCTCGAACTCGATACTATTTAGACGTACGTTCGCTGTTAAAAATTGCTAAATTACGAAATGAAAGTTAAACAATATTTTCACGCGATTTATCGTAACGTTTCTAGGGACCAGACAGCAGACTATTGATAATAAAAGTTCTTTGGGGAGGAAACAGTCGTTCCATTCGCTAATGCACATCCATGCTGGGTATTACGCGTAATAACTTCGCGCCACAGTTATCACGATACATTTTTGTGTATTTTTCGGACAGAGAAAGATAGGAAACTGGCGTTCCTCCAGGCACGATCTCGGATTATCGGATGAAACTGTATACGTAAAAGCAGCGGTATCAAAAATGCGGGAAATTAGGCGTTACGCGATGCACGACGACAAATAAAATGGGCAATTTCAGTGTGACGTCTAGGGAAAAATAAAAACACCGTTTCAACTAATTATCTTTCATTCGAAATTAACGCTATCTTCCCTGTAAATGTTGTACTGCGAGAATATTGGATTCAATTTTTGTAATTTGAAAAACTATAACTCCGTCGCACACGTTCGATAAAAACTAAATAAAAAAAAAAAAAAAAAAAAGGAACGGCGAAAGAAATAAAATTTGTCACGAATTGAAAGAACCTCGTTTGAAATTCAAGTGGCCACACAGAAAGTAAAGAAGCACGGTAGAGACATCCGAATGGCTGTAAAACGATCAAGCAGGACATCGGCTCATCGATTGACTCTTTGAGAGAGAATCTTCTCTGGTAGCAACACGATTCCGCGAGAAATGGACTCGGTGGCTTTCTGAAACGGTCAATTCAAACGATGAGAGCACGGCTGTGCACGCAGATAGAAATCGAGATATGGAAGGAAACGACGACGAAGGTAGGAACACACGAGAACAGTTTCACGTGTGCATCAAGGCAAAGGAAACAGATGTGTAGAGGTATCCCCTTTGTGACTGCGAGGCAGTCAATATTCCCCAGAGATCCGGTTGATCAGCTCTATCCTAGAGGTTGAACACCGTTGCACAGGGGGTGCGTTGATCGCGGCACTCGCAACTCCCTATGGCCCGTGCACCCTCTTCAAATCCTCGAACGATAAACGCGAATGAAAAAAAAAAAGAAAAAAAAGGAAGAAAGAGAAAAAAATAGACTCCCATGCATCGAATCGCGACGAGGAAATTTTTGCCTGTGTTCCGTACGCCCCTCTACAGTGTCACTTGCAATACTGTCGGGAAGAATATGCTGGTGAATCGGGTCGTAATAAGGGGCGGCAGTCTCGAGAGATTCGATTGATCGGTTGTTCTGGAGACCGAGAACCCTTGCGCAAGGGTTTGCTAATCGCGTATCGAGACTTCAATCTCTGGTATGGCTCCATAAAACGCCGGGGGTAGTTTCTCGAATGGTCGAGTGGATCGCGGGGAGAATAGGAAATAATAACCGCCGCTACCGGGACATCTATATAGCCTGATATTAACTTTCGATCGAGCGTTTCCGCGAGATTTCATGCGATCGTTCGACGGAGGGATTCTTTCTTCGTCTCGCGTAATTCAAGGAGATTGAGAAACCAGCGAAGGTGACAAGAAATGAAGGAGGAAAAAAGGAAGAAAAAGAAAGGGTCGGGAAACGTCGTCGTCCTTTCGAAATCATAGAGAGAAGATCGTTCCACAAAGGGGCGATGTATCATTAAAAGAGCGGCTCTTCTGACTCCGCGAACACGAGAAATTTAATTCTCCGGATCTCACGGAAAGCCCTGAGAGAGGCAGCTACACGAGAGGGTGGCGCACTGGAACCGATGAGCGGCAGCAAGGAAAAGGAAAAAGTGCTGCTAAGTACCGTCTAAAGGATTGTCAATACCCTTGTCCTTCCACGTGTTCCGACGTGGTTCGCTCCGTAGGGACGTCACTTTCGAACGGTAAGAAGGAGAAAGCGGAGAAAAAGATCAAAAGGTGGCAGGAACCTCACCTCGCTTCACGTTTCTTCGCTAAGTATGTGAGCAAGAGAACGAGCCACGAACTACGTGGAAAAGCATCGTCATCGAGGATAAGGACGAACGTTCGATGGAAAGATACGATGAAATCTTGTATCTGTCTGGTTTCGATCGATCAACGTTTCATCGTTCGGTCTTAATATCGATTTCAGATCAAACGTTTTCCCCGGATACGTTTATAGACGACGATTGAATTCACGTTTTCTCGACGAGCATCTTAAAAATATCAAGATTAATTGAGGATGTTTTCGTGCGGTTCGTTCCGCTGAAAGCACTTCGACGATTCTTTCCAACACAAACAACGTTTCGTTAAACAGAGAAAATTGTTCCCTGATCTATCGTTCTCCGAGTATAATATCGTTTATTAACGGAGAGAGAGAAATATACAAATAGTATAGACGGTCAGCCAACGAACGGATACTCGGTCGTGTTCCACGAAACGAGCAAACAATTTATCGTCTCGTGGAATCTCGTGACCACGTTTCCTCCAATAACAAGACTTCCGATGCTTCTAGATTTAGATGTCGACGGGAAAGAGGAGTACCGGGAGCTTGACGAGAAAAATGGAAAGAAAATATCGCGATGAAGGGTGCCGGTCCCTCCGTGCCGATCGATTACCCCCTCGTTTACCTACACCCTTTGCCTCTGTCGCTTTTCTCGTCGCATTAATGAAAGGATCTTCGGTTATTGTACTCATCTCTCTATCCCTCCCGTTTTCATCCCTCTCGTTCCTTCCTCCCCTTGTCTCTCGCTCTCTTTGTAGTAACCCCATGAAACGCTATAGATACGAACGCGTAAACAGAATCGGAAGGCGCACAGGTGCGCGGATCCCTGCACAAACGTTCGCACATGCAAGCAACCCCCTGCCACCCCCGTTAACGAATCAATGAAGTCCCTGCGCGTGCGCCTCCAACGCTATATCGTTTTCCACAACGATATCGTTTTCTGCCAGCCTTAATGCACGCGCCTCTCTCCTCGAGAACTTCGAAACACGCGACACTGTCCTCCGATCTCGCGAGTCCATCTCCGAAGATGATTCAGCCGTTCGATACGATCTACCGGTCGCTCGTGGCCAACTCGACCGTCTTTCTCGATGCGTCGATTTTTCTCGCGAACACTGGTCGGTCAATTATGACCGGAATGATCGATTGCCAGGTGCGTACGCTAGCCTAGGTGATGGTCGACTGGACTCGGTGCTATTACGCAACCGGTGATAGAGCGATTCCTCTGATGCTGATGATAAATCACAACGAAACGGTGGACGAGCGGTAATGGGTATTTCTTGTGATCGTATTTTCGCGAAGATGCAGAGATTGGTTCTTTCCAGGGAAGCTGGATGCTACGAGCGGTTTGTTGATAGATTATTTCTACAAATGTGTTCGAACATTTGTATCGATCGGTGTTAATTAATTTTGATTAATTCGTGATACCTCTGTTACGAAATTTCATAGGTGATTCGAAGTATAGTTTCGAAACGAAGGAAACGCTATGATACTGTATCCGCGAATGCCATAAAAATGCAATCTCTCGTTTCGCTGAGGGCAAAAGAGCAGCAATTCTATTCGAGCCGGTTCGTAATCACGGTCGCAGAAGTCCGAGACACGGGGCCGCCTAACGGTCTAATTTAATAATCCCGCGCTGGAGGGCGTGGAGCCACGTGTTCGCGTTTATCCACGGAAGTATTCCATTGGATTCGCATGATAGGTACTGGCCCAGGGCACGGTACGAAACGATCCGTGTCCTGTTCCTCTTTGCCACCGCCGTGGAATCCAAGGATAAACGAACCGCTACCTTAGACGAAACAATTTCACGTGCTTATTTTCTGCCGTAAATTGACTTACGCACACAACTCGTGGCAACCGAGGCTGGCGTGCTTTCGTTACGATACACGGCCCCGACAACACGCTGCGGGGGAGAGAACAAGCGAGAAAAAGAAAGGATAGAGAAACAGCGGCAGAAGGAAAAGGGAAATGGCAACGTCCGTGTAAACCGTGCACACAGCCTCGTGCATCCCCGTTCCATTCCTCGGCGAATCGTGCCGGGAGATTATTCGATCTTTTATGCCTCAATTATCATACCGAGCCATTATTAAACTCACGTCGGAGCTGTATACCTACTGGTCTTGTTCGTTCCGCTGAAAAACATTCGGTAGCCGAGATACGTTCAGAGTTCGCCTGCTAGCAATAGCATGCACGGAGTAACAACACGTGCGAATGCATCGAGAGAAACGGATGTAGCTGGTGTAGGCTTGGAAATCAATGAAACGTGAAAATGTATTAGCTTGTATCGAATGATGGTACAGGTTTGTTTCAACGTTTAGAAATTTCATTATTCCTCGGTGACATAGATCATTTTAAACCTTTGCGAATGGATCGGTTTAAAATTAAGCGTTGTATAACAATGCTTCTGTTGATCCACAGAGGATGAATGTTGTAGAAATATTCTAATACGTGATAAAAATCGAAGGAAATTTATTCTTAATCCTTCGTACACCGGTACTTCCCCGAATCCAATACTCTCGCTCAACATCCTTGGTCCGTTCAAACTTTGAAAACAGTTGAAAATCTTGCACAATCATCGTCGGTAACGTCGAAAAACTGTCCGCAACATTGTTTGCTTTCAGTTCCAATCGTTTTTTGCGTCCACCGCGATCCGTAATAACAGAACGGCTCGCAGATAAACCCATTCGGCGATGGGCTCGCGTAACGGACAATGATGCGTCCTTTGCATGTCGGCGTTCGTGTTAAGGCTCGAGGCCGACCAAATGACCAGTCATAAAGGTTATAATGAGCCTGGCCCTGTATGCTCGATCGGTCCATCGTGCACGAGGTTGGCACTCGTTGTCGTTCTCCGTTCCTCCGTTTCCACGTTCCTTCCTCCGAGGTTTCCTTTTCTCGCGTTCGTCTCTCGTCTCGCCACCCGTCGTTTCGTCCTCTTTCCGCTCGACGCCAGTCCATCCTCCTGTTCGGTGCTTGCTCTCCTCAGCTCGTTCCGTGCTTCGTCTCCTTCGATACAAACTCTGGGACCAGGTACAGTCGAGATAATCAAAAGGCGCCCCGCATTCGGCGCAACTTCTGGAATTCGCGTCGGTGCATTGTATTCTCGCCATTATCCGCCACGAAAACTTGGCAGAGATGAAACTGCATTTCTATCTTCCTCATTCTCGCACCCTCTCCCTCTTTATGCTTTTTCTCCGTCTCGTGCTTTTTGCCATTCTCCCTGCCACGACTCCCACTCCGTGTTCTTTCTTCTTTTCGCGAGATTCGTCTTTTTTTCTTGTCCTCCTGCTACGCGTTTCTTCGACTTTCTCTTCTCAATGCTCTTGCTTTTCACGAAGTTGCAGGGTAAATAACGAGATCTCGGGTGAATTTTAATTTCTGAGACGATAAGTCTGTTCGGGCGATAGAACGGTTCTTCCGTATTCCATAGCGCTGCCGAGCGTTTCAAAAACAGCGCGATAAAAAGCTGTATGAAATGTCTCAGGTCAAGTTCCCAGCCTATACCATCTCGTCGCGTCACTTACGTCTTCCAAAAAACGAAAATCCCACTTCAAAACTGTCGACGACAAAATTGAGCTTCCCGTAACAAGGTTATCGGCGCTATAGGCGAGAACGCGGTCGCAAGAAGTCTGCGGTTCGCGGTTTCGAGACAACGGTACGTTTGCGTCACGCGCTGTACAGGACGAAGCCGCGGAAGAGAAGGACGAGCAAGGAGGCAGAAGAAGGGGCGATACCAAAGAAGAGACGAGCACGAAGAGACCAGGTAAGAGGGAAAGAGAGATAAAGGGAGAGGAGCCAGTCGTCGTCCCATGGCGTGCGATCTACAGAACGGTCCATTTTTTTCTTCGCTTTTCATTCCTGCCCTCCCTTTCTACCCGTCTTCCCCTACCTCTTCCTCTCTTCCTTTCTCTTCGTCTTCGTCAACGCAGTGGCTGCACGCGTGTACGTACGCGTGCTCCATCTTCTTCGTTCTCCGGTTCTCCAGTCCTCTCGACTCTTTCGCCTCTTTCTTTCCACTGCTTCTTCTCGTGCTTCTCGCTTTTTCCTCGGGTTCGCCTCCTCCTCTTCCACCGTCGTGCGTTCGTACGTGTACCTGTCCATTCTTTTGTCGAATATCCGCCCGCTTTTTCGGGCCACGTAGTCCAGGCTGGTACGAAACGCGGAGATGGCCACGGTAGTGATGGTGACGCAGGTGGAGGTGGCGAACGATTCCTTCACCCTTCCTTCGCCGTCTTTTTCCATCCTTCGATCCTTCTTCTTCGTCGTCCCGTTTCCTTTCTTCGGTGGTACCCCTCTTCCTCCAACGACGACGACCGGAGAACGCCACGGAATTACGGCGAGCGCAAAGTCGCGGCTAATGAAGTCGCAATTCAACCATTTTACCATTCGCCGTTTCCACGTCGCGGTCTGATCGAGCGGACAGAGGAGGAACGCGGCCTTTCGTGCGCGCGGAAGAAAGAGAGTAGGACTGGTTGGGCGGCAGATTTATTTTGCCGGGGCCGACCCTTTTGTATCGGCATACTTAACGGCGACGGGATGGAGCGGTACGAGGCAGGAAGAGTGGCCGGGGGAAGCTTAATGCTACGCGTTCGAGTAATTTAGCTTTCGCGTATTTCGCGATAGGCGAAAGTGTATCCGCGATATCGAGCTGGTATCGAAATCCTCCTTCTGCTTCTTCCTCGTGTCCAATCGGGTCTCGGAATTCGAGCTTTCTCGTTGTTTCCCACGATATCGCTCGCGACGTCGCGTTCAATTTGTGTTTATATTTAAACCAAACCGTGTGGTGCTCTTTCAGAAATTCTCATCCATCATGAATATTCTATTTTTTACGTTCGATTGTGCAACGATGGAAAAGAAGCATTCGTAAATCATCCACGGAGAATTAATTTGAATGCTACGAGGGGAACGAGACGAAATTCCACAGAGCTAATGATTTCCTGAATACCAAGTTTTCCTAGTGTTTCGAAATCGTGCGACACGTGTTAATTCGTAGTAAATATTCAAGGAACAGACGCGATAAATGAGCGAGGAACAAAGTTTCAAGGATATAGCGGCGTTTAAAAAGAATCACTAACGAATTCGCTTCCTTTCAACGAACCTATTCGGGGTGTCGAGTTAAACGAAACATCCTCCATACCGCTATACTTCGTGAAAGGGAACGACCGCTCCACTTTCTCGATGATTCAGCTCGAAAGCAAACGCCGCTGAAAAGATGCAATCTTCGATGATCGTAAAAGCGAATCGCCAGGCTAACACGCGTAAGATCGTGGAAAATACCCATAGGCGGTGGTCTGAATACCGTGGTCGAGCAGCGGAAGCCTGCTAAGGATACTTTCGTTTACGACTCAAGCGCGTAAACGAGAACCGAGCATCTGCGCTGCCTCGCGTCAAGCGTATTCTGACAGTTTCGAACGTATAATCGTTGCTGGTGCTTCAGCGCGATCGTAAGGAAGTTACAAACGTCGATAGGAACGCGGTCGTCATCGGTGGCTCGTTGATTAGAGCTCTAACTTGGCCATCGATGGTTACGGCGAATAATCGAAGCTCGCTGGGCGTCGTTCTTGGTCGAATTCATGGAATGCTTTGGGTTGCGAATATTTTATGCGCCGCAGCGATCCTGACATCTTATGGTCTTTTTACAGTCCCTTTAGGACTTTCGTGGTAAAAAATACGCAACGTTTTTGACAGATTTTCAGATTTACGAGGAATAAATAAATAGAAGATTTCTGCTGTTTTGTGCGACAAATATGTACGACACGTTGTAAACGAATATTTACTATATTTGTCGTTATTAGTTTGCCATGTTACACGTTTCCTGTATATTTTGTTTCGTGAAATGATACCGCATTGTCCAACGTTTCTACGTAATTAGAAAATATTGCTCGCAGAGTATCTGCCGAAAGGGTATTAAAATACGCGTTTCGAATCATGTCTGTTCGGTAACAAAATGAAAATGATCCATTATTTTGATTCGTGTTTTATTCAAAATATTTGTAAAGTTTTCCATTCGATGACAGCGCACAGAATTCGCACACTTTCGAACAACACCATCAATTCACGCGGAAGACGAGCACCACTTAAACAGCGATGTTCTTAAGTCACGTCGTACCTGCTGGTGTGCGTGTACACGTGTAAACGCGTGCGTTTATTGTCCTGCCGGGCATTGTTACGAACTATGCAACAAGGCTTCGGTTTATCGCTGCCGAGGGATGTTTTCTCCCCTTCGTCATACTCTAGCTAGCTACCCGCCATTCGTGGGGAGTACAAGCTTTGATTAATTATAGAACACTCGCGATGATCGAGTGAAAATGTCGAACGATACTACTTGGTATCATTATTTTGAGAATTCGTGCAAAAGCAGCTGCATTGTATCGTAACGTGTTTATAAATTAAATTGATATAAAACAATTTTTAATACCGATTCCTCGCTCGATCCCCACTACCATGACATTTTTTAATTGCACAAGTCCCAACGAGTTGAATTAACTTCGACGTTGTCTCGTTTCGAGTTCGTCTACGTTTGTCAGGAAGCGAAGTCACAAAAGAAATTTCATCACCGCCCCTTGTTCTACCTTTCCCTGTTTTACGATCTGTATAAATTGAACGGTCTTAAAAATAAATCGACCGGAAGGAGAAGGTTCGAAATTAAAATCACCACGTTTCTATCAATTAAGCAGCACCGTTCGAAGGAGACGAGTCCCGAAGAACCGCCAGTGACAAACGCCTGCTTCCCCGCGTCGAGGAAGTCGTTCTCGGAAATAAACGAGTGAAGGGGCGAGAAATTTTTTTACACCGAGAGAACGTCCCCTGTGGTTCGATATTTTTAGGACGCGACTCCTGGATCGATTAATCATTACGCGATAAAAAAACACGCCGTGACTGCGGTAAAATATGTAACGGATGCGCGCGAGTTGGAGCGCGCGCCGCACGTTCACCGGCGCACTGTTCTCGGCCTTATAAATAACGCCGAGACGGAGAGAAGAGGCGCGTGTATGAAAGAAAATCATGGTCCGTGGACCACGCAAAACACACGCTGTAAACCAACGCCATGTGTTCCCGTTACAGAGCCTTTGCACAGGAAATCGTAATCTATATTTTATATCGGCATCCAAAGAAAATATCGACCGCTCTGCGGAGTTTGCCATCGATTCTCCGAGGTATATGAAGCGTCGTTGCGATTGGAAAGAAAATATAAGAAGTATTCTATCTTCTATCTTGTCAGAATTTTTAAAAAAGCAAGATAACGCTGATTAGTCGTTGTTTAATTTGAATTTTGGTTCGTCTTTGTACACCAATTACGTTTAATGTATTTTGACAAGAACATTAATGCTCGACGCATTCAAAGAATATTAACGGCAGTTTCTTAGAGGGATTCCTGCTCAAAGAGCGAAACAGGTTGCCAGCAATTTTGTAGCGATTTCATTCGCAAGGAAAAGACGAGGCGCGAGATTATTCGGTGTTCTTGCGCTTCATTCAAGAACCTAAATCTCCTGCCGGTTTAATAGCTTCCCTTTTCCTCGGTTATCTCGTGATTGATCGCAAAGAGACTCAGGGAGCGTGCTCTGTTTCCAACGCGACTGAAAGTTGAATTCGAAACGCTACGAGCGTCCGGAATCCCTGAAACGTACCACGTTAAACCCTTCGTTTATTCTTGCGCAGATTACAGGCGTTCCCTTTTCCGTTTTCCGGTTTATCCGGCCCCGTAGCGAGCACGCGTTAAACGCAATTTAATAACCCTCTTCTTCGCGAGATTTCCTTTGCCGTGCATTTGCCATGATTGACACGTTGGAAGTAATAGTAATTCCTTTAAACAATCGTCGAGAAAAATTATCAAACGGTTTATCAATTCGGTGATTAACGTTTAATCGTATAAAAAAAGTAAGATCTTTTAGCGTTCGATTATATATCTGGTGTCTCTGAGTTATTATTACAAACGCGTACAAAATTGATTAACAATAACACTACAACTCCCAGTATCGTGTTGCAAAATGTCACACCATATCATTCAACCCTTATATTTTTCTTGCGTATTTATTCGTACCTCCCAACCCCCAAACATACACTGTATCAAAAAATTTCCTTTCAACAGAAACAACAATGATCCATTCCGCTCACCCCATTCGCAAGTATGGGAAACAAATCAATTCGTACAAATCAAAAGCTACTCGTTTCAGGAATACAATTTTTTTTTTTCGCTGGGATCCACCGTCGAACGGATGGGAAAACGGAGGTCGAGCAATTAACCCCGACGACACCCGTATATATCGTCGATACTACGGAATCATCGGCGCGTAATCCTGACAAAAGTTTGTTTGCACGACGGACCGGTGTGTAACATGTTAATGCAGACGCGGCGCGGACCACATTTGGCCCGACACCGGGCTTCCCAGTAATGACAATCGAGACAATAAATCAAGAGGGTCAAGCAGAAACGTCGCGAGGCGAGGGGTGCGTTGCACCGAGGGTGCAATATGCGGGCTGAGATCTGCGTTAACAAATGTCTCTATCCGCTGGCTACGTGTTTCTATACACGGTAACCCCCGATGAGCCGTAAAAATCACAGATTGGGGTAGGTCCTCGCGGCACATGCTGTTAATTCTTCGCTGCTTCGTACGCTCCGCCTGAGACAGGGCCACCCCCCGCGATTATCGCGTCAACCGTGAGAAATGAGAATATTATACTGTCCTCGTGTTTCATGTTCGCGCTATTTTTGATGGCGCCAGGCTTTTATGAGTAGGGTTTTGTTTGGGGAAGTATCCGTAACCCTGTTACAATATTTGGGTCACTTTAGGCCCAATTGAGTTTCCTTTTTCATAATGAAATTTTCGAATTTTGAAAGAGATTTAGAGAAGGGTTGATGGTACGTATGAGAATTTTCTTCTTTAAGTTTTATGTTAAAGATACGTTTTCCTTTTTTAAATCAATTAAAACAATTGTTCTTTGAGAGAGTGATTGATCGTAAACGTTATCGGTTATTCGGTAAAAAGTAATAATTATTTGATTCGTATAGTCGACGTAGGAAATTTTGTTGTACTCCCGAATGCGGTAAGGGTGCCCCATTCGGAAGAACTGCATTCTTCGTCCGAACGTTTATTCTCCTGGCCTTCAGTTATCGCTGTCAGCGTATTTTGAGCCAGAGAGACAATAACTTTCGTCACACGTGTCCCATTCCTGGAACACGCATTTCGAACAGAGATTCCACACCCTGCGATACGCAACTATGTTACGAATAATTCCGGTTTGAAAACGCGATGTCACGGGCTCTCGCTTCCCCCCGCGCGCGATACATTGTAGCTTAACCCCTACGCTGATCCTGACGAACCGGTTGTCCCTCTTATCTCGACGTATTTGAATAAGTTTCGGACAATAATTTCTACTTTGCGTACATAAAGTATGAACTTAGCTCGACAAGCCGGTACAAAGCCGCCTCGGCAAGTAATGATTCTTTGGGAGCCGCTTTTAAGCGGACACCAACTCCTCCCCCGAAGCTTTCGGATATCAACGACAAGCCGGACGAACGTTATTTTCAAGCCAGTCTAAATGCCTCTTCTCGAGAGGTAGACCGAGGGAATTAAGATAAAAAGGAGAACCCTTAGTTTCTGTGTCGTTAACGGAAAAAACACGAACCAGTTTTATAAAACAGAAGAAAAAATCAATTCACACTGTATCGAGATTAGGAAAGTTACGAAGGTCCTGTCGAATGGACTTCTTAATCCATTTTTAGCTCGAATAATATTCGAGAACAAACCTCCTTATTATTAGAATACTCGAGACTGGTTTCATAAAATTACCATAACCGAGCGAATTAATTAAAAGGCGACGGTTCAGTTTATGCCGCCTTACACTTATGCGGGTTATTGGCTCGCGTCTCCGTACCGCGAAATCAACGCTGTACTCTCGTACGATCTAAATCACAATCAATGGTTCGTGGCACCATTTTGAGTTTGATTTCCGCGCTGTTTTCACGATTTCACGAACGACAAGAGCTTGTCGTTTCTCCTTAACCTACGCATACTTCATTCTTAAACCTTCAATCAGTGACTTTATTAATACGATCGCTCTACGATCTCACGTTCACATCACACGCGAGCATTGAGATTAATCTAGTAGGAGCGGCTTTGCATCGATTCAATCTAAATGCTCGCGACCACTCGACTCGACGCGGGGACTCGTGGCTCGCGTGAAAATTGGAACGAACTAATCGCGCGACTCAGCTCGGACCCGGCGTCGAAAGTCGTCGTTAATCGGCCTCGGCGCATACGAGCAGCTTAAAGGGCCGACACGATAAAGGTAATCGGCGGCCTCGACTAATGTAAGTGGCGATTTAGCGCGCGAAATCGATGGAAATTAAAATACATCGGTTAAACGCCGGTTCGCCGGGCCCGGGACCAAATTGTCGTTTAAGTATAGTCCGCGCGAGCCTCTCGTTTCATCGTGTGCCACGGTTATCGAGCTACACGCCAATAATTTACTCGGACTAATTCGATTCGCTGTACGGAACCGTGGCCTGGTTGAACTTCGATTGCAATTTCTCCGCGGGGGGAAAGGGAAAAATTGTACCGTACTGTTTCGCGAATGAACGTCTTCTTCGATAAAATTTCAAGTCATTATGCAGAGGATAGAGGTTAATTTCACTCGTTGTAAGTTTCATTTTACGATAATGTAATGGTGTAAAATTTCTTGGAAAATTTCTTTCACCTCTTGCTTGTATTAATCGCCATAAAAGGTCAAGGAGGTTAGAATTAAAAAATTTAAAAGACTTGCACTCGAATGTTACATCTCAACAGAGACAGCGTTGCGTTTGGAACCCAATCGAAGGCAGCGGGAAAAAGCACTGCGCGAAAAACGCGGATAAATTGTGTATCGATGCAACCACGATGGAGTCCGGATATAATCGAAGCTCCGTTACAAACTGGTGCCTCGGCTACTTGCAGTGTATTAACGTTCCATCATGCTACCGGCGTTACCGGCGTGACTCTGCGTTTCGGTGTAAATCATCGTCGAACGCCTGGATCATCAACAGCGAGCCCGATTGCCGTATAAGGGAGGGGAGTACAATCATCGACGCCGATCGGATTTTTTTGCGGATCGCTGTTCGGGGGCCGTGATTTTTGTGCGAATTTCTTGATTGGATCGCATTGATTACGATCGCGTGCACGGGTTTCGATGATTAACACGCACGCCAGCACGATAACGATGTATTAATTGTTTCCTGAAACTGATTTTATTGTTTTACCGGATCATTAAATTCGCGCTGTAAAAATATTTTATATATTTTATGATCGATTAGAATTCTAAGTATATATATAAAATATTGAATAATTTTTTTCGCAGAGAAAAAGAAAATAGACAGATCCAAGAAACCGTTGGAAAATTTATTACAAGTTCTACTCGACAGTTCGAAATCGTATACAATCGATTTCGCGGTATCAAATACACCAAGCGGTTCCTCTCGGTTAATCGAAATCATACACTGTAACTGCAATGAAAGGCGTATTGCTTAACCATGCCAAGCTATCGCATATGCGTGGCCTGATTAACAAGCACTTCGATGTCGTAGAGCATGTATATCTGGATGAACATACCGAGGTTTGAGGCCCATTCAATTCAATCCAAGATCGGTGTACACGTGCACGCGCATTCTGGAGTTTGCGGTATTATCCAATTAAACCATACTAATTTGTACGGAATGCAATTTTCTCACACGGATCACAATACTATGTGTGGTTTTTTACGCGTTCTTCCTTTTTTGTTTCAATCAGAGTCAACGAAAAAGGAAATGTAAAATTAACGCGTTGGGGTCGATTCAACGGGGAATCGATACTCGTTATACGTTTAAAAGCTACACGTTGGAGAATAAAGGTGTGCGTGCGTCGCGTGGGCGTCGAGTTAGTTCTCCGATTCCTTTTTACGAGGCGACCACGGGGATATCATCTGAAGCTATCGTTCATCGATACCAGATTCAGTTATCCTATTGTGTTTCCTGCGAGCCGCGAGTGAGTCTTATTCGCTAGAGAGATTATTCAGTGGCTTTCTCAATGGAACGGATGGAATGCGGCGTGATTAATCAAAGACCAGTCTCGAAACGTATCGGTTTAATTAATGCGCTCACGAGTCCTACGTGCATGGCTGCGTAATCGTGCCTGTGGCTTTAGATCCGTCTCGAGTTGCGAAAAACTGAACGCTAAACAGTGCTCAAGTAATATTCGAGTGTACCGTCGAATGATCCTGAGTTTATTTTCGACCGGTACGTTTTCCAATCAAGCTCCGAGCTCTAAATCACGTACAGCTCTATATCAGCCCTTTTTAAATCGTGCATGGGCATCTGGGACGAGTCATATTTCTTGCTTGACTGCAAACGAAAAAAAAAAAAGAAAAAAAAAAGAAAAAAAAAGTAGTGATGGGAACAATTGAATAGCACAACAAAAATTTATCTTCCCATGACCCAATTCTTTTACAAATTCTTTTTCTGCTCGCATCGAACGGTTCCATTCAAAACAAGGAAATCATTGCCACGATTATCGAAACAACGCTCGATTTCCTTATTCTGAATCGCGTTCTCCCCTCGCATCGGTCATTCGGACAACTGTAATCGCCGCGTTTAATCAATCGACGCAAAAACAGCCCAATTCCGTGACAAACGTATCGCGCTTTCGAAACGTCGCGGACTCCGCGTTTCATTTCCTGCTCCTCGAAACGTCTCACCACCGACTGGATGTTAACCTTGATCTCAATCGCGAGCACCCGGGTACCGGTCGTCGAAAACGACGCCATTGACCTTAATTCTCCGCGTAATCCTTTCACGACTCCGTTCGAACGGTCGCAGGAGCCGGCATAAATAATCGCCGGGGGAAAGCGAGAGCGGTAGCCGGTCGAGAAGACTCGACACGGCTCCGCCTAAACGCATCGTCTCTAAGATGATAAATACCGTATGATAAATTTTCATCTCGCGCGATTCACACGCACGTGAATGTACGCGAGCGGATACGAGCGAGGCGGTTCATCAGGTTGGACGTGAATACGACATATTTAAGACGGTTTCCACCTTACCCCGCCTGGGCTACATTCTCGCATCGTTTCGAGGCGTGGTGGTGATAGCCACGCGTGAACACGCCTGATACACAAAGCACGTGTGAAGTTCTCCGTCTTCGTTCCTCGCTTCGATTCTAGACTGTCGATCGTAAAAGTCATGGCGCCCCGTAAAGTCAGATTGCCAATTTACTTGTGTGCTCGCATTTTCACTTATGCTCGATATGTGTGTTTCAGCTGGTCGTATCGCCCCATCCTTTGGGAGTTCGATCGTTTTGTTTCTCGTGTACACTATTCGTTACGGGTATCGAGAAAGCTCTTAACCGTTTGAGCGCGGGAGGTGCGTGATCGCGCTTCACCCTTTTTATAATAAAATGCGAAATAGAATCTCTTGCATAATAGAGGCAGCGGTGAAAATAAGAACTCAAATAACGTTTGTAAAATAGGGAAAAAATGACACGGTAAGCTGAGCAATCTATCGCCGTGATACGAAGTGGTCTTCCGCATAGGTGGCGCCACACGAGTAACAACCTCTCCGTTTATGCTGGTAACGTTAACATCAATTACTGTCAGCGAAAAAACAATATCCACGAGCATAGAATTCAACAAAGACTCGTGGTCTTCGATCCACCAGAGATTCAGTAGAATCTCATTGTGCGATTCGAATAATTGATGAAGAAACGTCAATCAACAATGTTCCGCGTGAGCACAATGGAGCCCAGGCGGTGGCGAATGCAGCCGGCATTTAAGAATTCTCGGAAACAAAGATTATTTACCGCGACGTTGAAAAATGAGGGACCACCTCCTGTCTTTAATTGCTTATCGGTGCTAAATTGAATTCGCAATTTGACCTCTTCTCGAGCGGCGCAATATAAAAGCGTGACTTCCTCCGGAGCCCTTATAAATCAACCGTAATAATCCCCGAAAAATCGAAAGCTCGCAGAAAAGCGGCGCATAAATTCCCAGTTTTGCATTTTATCGCGCGATCGTTTATCAAACCTCGACGTAAACTTCTTCATGTTATTTTACAATAGCGCGCTCGTTAATCCGCGATTTTTTATAGCCGCTACGTAACCAAGAGTATCGGCGATTTCGACGCCTCCGCGCCGCGAGACCGAACGTTGAAAGTTTCGCTAGCTCGAGGACACGCGACTAAATCAAACTAGCAGCTTCCTTGGGACGCGTTGCGGCGCCACGCGAGAACTCCTAAATAAAGGATCAGCCGTCTCTCGTGCTTCATCGCGCGGAGAACTCGCTTTTCCCCTCGAACGCTTTCCGCGTCCCACGGGATTATCGAGAGCTCCGGCTTGGTTCCCGTTCTCGTCGCGCTTAGCTCGTGCAACGCTGTCGCGCTCCAAAGTCGCGAAGAAATATTTCGATTTGAAAAGGGCTGCCACGATCGATTCCGAGGGTTATGCTAATGAGAGGCGATCGCTCCTGAGAGTAGCAGTCGAGTGATACACCGTGCGGATACTTTTTCTCCGAGTAATTACAAGCTCCGCTCAGCGCAGCAACCCGATCTAAACTCGCCGAACCGAGACCATCGGCCGATCTTAATCCTATCGGTTACGCGGTATTGCGAGATACCGAAGTCGTTCCTCTGGGAGATGCAAGACCAGTCTCGGACGACGAAGATCGAGCGTTAGAGAGAGGAATAGACCGTTTGCGAGTCTAGAAGAAGAATCTTTAGGTTCTCAGTTTTCAGTTCTTTAACCGTTTAGAGTTTTAACTTGATAATTTTTGAATTTCAGTCTCTTTGGTTCTTCTCTTAACTTTTCGGGATAGAAATTCCAATATTTTACTCTCTATTTATCCTTTGCCAATGAAACTAAAAAGAACTACTGCCAATAGCACCGTTCGGCATTGGAGAACAAAACACAAACACAGAAGAAGGATCAACGTTAACTTCGATTATTCCTTCCACGAATGGGTGTTCCATTCCAAACGAAGCCGAGCAACCGGTCGTTTTATCATCGACAAAAACTAAGAAACCAGAGCCAGGGGACGGTATTTCCATAAATTCCCGAAATAATATCGCGCGGATTTCACGCGGCGCGGCGGAATGGCATGCACTTAAAGGTTTCTGCGGTTTAATCCCATCGGCTACCCTACGGTATGTAAAATCTAAGCTCCGACGGCCGGTAGATACAGGGCTGAACGAACGAAGCAAAGCCAGAGGGGCGGAGGAGCGAGCGTGCTGCTCGCTCGCTCGCGCGCATCGGTTCTCAATCCATTTATACCGAGGGAATTCTTATCCCTGGATTAATCGGTCGTTCGAGACAGTCCCGCGCGCCAGGTAAGACAAGCTTAATGCATCCGAGATGCATCGGAGCCGAGGCTGCAACAACGTGTGTCGCGTCCGATGGTCCGGTTGCAGTTTCACTTTTATTCGAGCCGCCATTAACGGGAGCCCTGGTACCGGTCGCGGGATGAATTAAAGCGTGAAGGCCAAAAGGGATTATCTCGAAGTGATAAAACATTGACCAAAAATGTAACTACGCGGTCATGACGTAGCCATTAAGCGTGTCCAGCCGCCCTAGCCTTTGAAAGAGCAGGCTTTCGTCTTTTGGATAAAATGCGACAACGCGTGACAAGCTGCAACCAAGGGTCCTGGAGCTCTCTCGCAGCCTTGTTGCATTCTACGTGTTCGTTCTCTTCGCGTCGAAGATTCTTTTTAATTGGCTCACTCGGACTTGAAAAAGCGATGGTGGGGAGACGACCGCGATCCAGTCGTGCGATAAAACAGTTGATCGAAAATCTTGTTCCGCGTGATCAACGCGCCTATTAACTCGTCCCCGACCGATTGTTTGTTTTTAGGGTGGTCGTAAATAGTTTCACTTATCCGCGTCCTCGCAGCGGCACTGCCAGCTACGCTAACTGGTAACGAGGCTGCCTCGGTGTCCTTTAATTCACCACGAAGCGCTGCCGCCGCGTGACGCGCGTCATTTGTAAGGAAACGCTCCCGGCGTTGGACGGTCACCTTTTGCCAACTCTTTTGGTTTCCATACTCTTCAACCATCCGTTTAAGAGCGGATTGAAGCTCTCGACGAGTTGATGGTGATTTCGAGAGAGAGACAGAGAGAGAGAGAGAGAGAGAGAGAGAAAAGAAAGAGGAAAAAAAAAGATTTCGTGCCGCGCCTCGATGCACGAACACGGTTTTAAAAAGCTCCTAAAAAATTACCTCGCTCAGTTTATTTTATTCGCGTTACCTTTCGCTCTAAAGACGAACCAACAAAAGAGCAGCCTCGTTCGGAGATTATGCGCCGCTCGTACGAGACAATTCGCGGCCGGAAGTCGTACGTTAATTCAGCCAAAGGAGAAACACAAGGGTGAGAGGGAACGAAAAAGAGAGAAGACGAACGGGAGAGGGAGCAAAAAAAAAAGCAAAGAAAGAAGAGAGCGAGAGGGAGAACCTAACAGCCACGGCGGAGGGACGTCGGGGCGAAACATGGCAAAGAGAAAAGCCGCTTATATCGCGAGCTTGGAGGAGTTTTTCAACTACGTAGCAGAATATACGATCAAGGATATAATGTAACGTTGTACGCGCTACAATTCTGTTGAATACTTCACCGTTCTTCCGTCTTTGCTCTTTATTCTTTACTTATACGCGGTATCCCACTCCGTGTTTCTGCTCACAATTTGCGGCGGACCGTACGCGCTGGCAAGAAATGCCTTCGTCCTCTTCCTCTCCTTTCCTCTTCAAAGCCTCTTGGTTTTATCATCGTTTCCAGCGTTACGCATTATATCGTTACGAGACTTTATTTTCGCGTAAATACCTTGAACTCGCTCAGTGTTCACCCTTGAGCGCGGCTCTGGGATGGCTTTGTCGCGATTTAAAACGCGAAGATCCTGGCCTTTTAAAGTCGGCTTCGTCCCTCTGATTGCTGTAGAACCGTTGTTGCGTAACCAGAAACACAGGCAGAACTTTTACTTTCTTTTCCTTTTTCTTTTTTCTTGTTTCTTTTTTTTTCATTTTTACCGTATGGTAAATCGCGACGGAGCAAAGAATTCATCGTCGAGGGAACGACGCTAATGCGATGTTTAAAATAAGAACGATTAAGTATTCACGCTGGTTCCGTCCTGTCACAGTCCACCTCCACCGTCCCCTTTCACTGCTCGCATAACATTGCCCCTTAGGTAGCTTACGTTATCCGATACTCGAGAGTCGGGCAACACAATCTCCTCGAGACGCGGTAATCTTATTAAATAGGGCCTTCCTTTGTTTTACGACCTTTTTGCACGGGCTTTAAGGCTTTAAGCCTGACGCCTCCGCCTCGCGTCGACCGTACGCCGCACACCTCCGCCGCCGTCAGGATACACGTCGCCGCGTATATACTTGCGTTTTACCCCTGGGATCAGCCTGGGAAAATCCCGTTTTACCGATATTGAACGCGCAACACCCCGTGCCAGGAACGGTCAATTATTTACGGGCAGTGATTGAATTTCCTTTTTTTTTTTATCCCGCCACGAAATCCTTCCCACCTTTTGAACCTATCGACCTGCAATGCTGTTACGACGAAACCTGTCGTATTTTTTATCCAACCTAGTCTTTCGCAAAAGATCCTCGAAATCGTAACGTTACGTACGGTTGAGATTGGCGAAACAACAATCGAGGTTGAAGAAATATATTCCACGTCCATTTCAATATCTACGACTAGCCGGTACAGAAGGTTCGTTATTAGAAGTTCAATCTAAGCATTGGCGTTGCGACCGCGTACCGAGCCACTCCTACGGCACTAATTTATCGCGGAGAAGGAACGGTTATACAAGCAGAGATAAGCCCAAGCGCCGAGTGCGCATCGTGTTCGCGAATCTGTACCCAAAGAGAGTTTTCAGTCGACGCTTCTGTTGCCTAAGCGAATTAATCGCCAAGCTAATCAAGCTTCTTCGTGCACGCTCGCTCGGTTACCGGCGCACGAGCGATTCCTCTGGTTACCCCTTGTATACCATCCCGTGGCTTCTTCTCTTCTCTCGCGTATACTCGATACTCGATTTGGCCACGGGATACGTGGCGCGAGCAACGATTAAAAATTGCTGGCCGCGATTGATTTTAATTGGCGGTGCTGTGGGTAAGCGCGGCGTGCTGCACTTTAAAACGGCGATGGCGCGACGAAGATCGTGATCAACTTTGTCTTCGTCTTCGTCTTCGTCTTCGTCTTCGTCTTCGAGGTGTATACGCACGTTTGCTACGACCATCCGGTGTATTCTTTTATTTCCTACGAATACTCTCCCCACTAGGCGGCCTTTTTAATATTTTCCCCCTTTTTTATCGAGCCACCACCCCGTTCTCCATTGGTTCCATCCTCTCCTCTTCTCACCGTGCCTGTTTTCAGCCGCTGTTTTCTCGGTGGCTCGTTCGGTATATCGGCCGGTCGATCCGCTCGCGAGCGATTTATCATCGGCGTTACGGAATCCGCGCTTAGAGGCCGAGCAGTTTATGGAAAGTGATAAATTAGCGAAGGCGAAAATGATACGTCTCGGGCATATCTTCCGTCCGGGGCCCGTAATAAGATTAAAAGGCGAGATACGGGTAGGCCTGGCTTCGTCCAATGATGCGTCCTTCTTACCTGTGTGCACCCGTTCGGCTAGCAGTCTCGTGTGCGTGTACGCGCGCTCGAGAGCATCAACCAGCAAAGCCAGCCAGCGAGAGAACCAGCGAGCGAGCGGGACCGCCGCATTCCCGGATTAAAGCGCGTATAGTTTGATGTAAATTTAAGGTAGCTCACGGGAGGGAACCTTGTCTTTTTTCGGCAGAAACATCGCGACACGGTATATGACTTAAATCAGATTTAAGCCTGCCGTTATAGGTGCGCCGTGGCCACGGTTCTTTCCTTCTTTTTTTCCCCGACATTTCTTTTTTTTTCCCCTTTCTTTCGCGGCTCTTTTAAGCGGCGAACGAGCCCCTTCGCTGAACGGGAGCCCGGTTTCGAGTTTAATTTTTAGCGATAGCTCTGAGCACTGCGCAGTCTCGTTGTTTTCGCTTCTCCCCTCTCGTAGGGTTGCTCGTGTACGCAACGCGCTCTTGAAAACCGAATAAATTTGCGACAAACGACGCCTGTGTTCCCGCTTTCGCTGGAAAGAGGTCGGAAACGACGATTATCGCGAATTCAGCTCGACGAGCAGACGACACTTCGGTCTACGCGGAAGCTCGTCACGAAGATTCGAACGTTCTCCAACAGACGAACGCACGGGGGGACCGTAAAAAGGGTCGAGGAACGGAACGATGAAAGAATGAACCTTGTCCTAGAAACTCGTCAACGATACGTTTATAATCAGGACCGAGCGAGTCGTGGGGCTCGCGTTTTCACGCACCGCGAAACGGCTGCCGCGATTTCCTAATTACCGCCTCTAAAAAGCTCGAATTAATTAAACCCCCAAAACTCTGGCGCTGCGAGTTTTCCGGCCGCGAGATACAATTTCGCGCGTCTGCGGCGAGAGCGCGAGTTTAATTAAACTAAACAGGAACAAAAAATTCGGACAAGAAAAAAGGTGGCGTATCCCAGGGGAAAAAAAAAGGAGACAGAAAGATCTCTGGTGACAATGAAAATGACTCGCGCGAGCGTCTAAACCCAGTTCCGTTTATTGGTTTCATTGAAAGTTGTACAAGGAACAGGAGAACACGAATTTTGAAACTAATTGAAACATTATTTTGTTATAATACGCGCGACGAAAGCTGAATTTTCTACGACTTAAAATTCTTTGCACCTATTCCGTGCTATCCTGCACAATTTGTACACAAAATTCCACTATACTCCCTGTTGCTTCGAAATAACAGCCCATTACACAACCCCGGTATGTAATAGCGGTGATCGTTGGATATTTAATGGTAACGCGTGATTTTGTGCCACGTAACAGGACAATGTTGTCCTGGCGTGGCGTCGCGCGATCGTAACACGGCTTCGGTAATCCTCCGATCTTCCACGGCGACGATGGATACGTGGACAAGGTGTAGGGACAAACTGGCCATGAAACCAGCTTATGCGAGGCCACTCTAGTCGGACGTTTTGATAGGCGTGTAAATAACGGCCGGAAGAATATTTCTACAAACAATCGTGCATCACGGGACGGGGCTGGACCCTAAGCCAGGCTCAAGATAAAATCCCGGTTAAACTCTACTAAGTCGTAGGTAAGGGGCGACATTTGGACGTGACACCGGCGCGATTACGCGCTACTAACGCACGCTACCGTCCGTAATCTACGATAATAGGAGGCCACTTTTACGGAAACAGTTTAGGAACGATTATCACATATGGATCGAAGAAAACGTAGCGCAACAGCGTTTTCCCGCGATCGGTAGTAATTCGTCGGCGCAACGAGCAACATCGAGTCGCTGGATGGAGCTAATTGCGTTTGCGAACTTATCGTACGCGAGGGCCTGCATTCGGCGAAACGGTAAAACAATCATGCGCTGGTGATTACGTGCAATTATTGCCGCGATTGCCGGAGAGAATTAGGGGAGCCGTGAGAAACGACGGAAGCGAGCGTTTCGCGATGGAGTCTGTGACTTTGGAAATGATGGACTGGGAAAATGGGATTCGTTTCGAAATTGAAATACTGTTTAGACTCGATAGAAATACTTTACTTGTTCAGAGTTAGCGAGTAATTTTGTTGAATCAATGGTTCATTTTATATTTGAATCTACCGGTTTGAAAATCTAAGATTAATCTCGTAAATGTAGTTTTTGGACACGCATTATTTATCACGTATTCGAAAATGTATATAAATAGGATGATGTTATTGCAATGACACAGACTCGTCCGGTTGTATCACTCAAAGGGGTAGTTTGTCACCTTGCTGTATTACCCGAACAAGCTTTACATTAACTGGAAAAGAGCAACGATTGCCGCACAAGCGGAATACAGTGAGAACGTGTGACAAGTTCGTGTCACACGAGAGCATCGTTGCTCTCGGTTCCTTTCGATACCACGCGTTCATTTATTTATATATGTCCCTTTATTTGTTCCGTGCCGACTGATATAATGGAGTGTCCAGGGGCGGGCGTTCTGATAAAGCGTGGGCACGCCACGAGAAAATGACCATAACGGAAGACACGAATTACATGATGTAAACGCGCCACCTACGGCGAGACGGGCCGGATTGAATTTAATACTAATTAAAAGTAATAAATTGGCGGACGAATGATTTCTGCTCGAGCGGTGAGCAGTCGGTCCTATTCCCGTCGCGTTGGCCCCGGGGCCTGTGCGTTTCTGCCGAATTAAGTCGGACAGTATCTTTTTCTGACTTCGCCACGAGAGAAATGCAATTAAAGCGAGATCAGAGGAACGTGTCTCTCGTCCGTGTACGCTCGCCACGGCGTTCTGACTTATGAGTCGCTGGAAAAAAGATTGGCCGCGTCATGGAACGCGGGTTTTAATATCGTTCAGCTTCGCCGTTGTTGTATATTTACAGGCTCTTATTAAGTCACCGACACCGTCTCTCTTCCTCGCGCTCTTCCTCTCTCTGTTTCGTATTAACTCGTACTTTGTGCTTCTTATTACGTCGATGACCTTTGTTTGGGCTCGAAAACAACGCGAAGCTCTTTGAAAACGAGCAAGAATTTAAACTACAATCGTAGGAGCACACGATTATAAAATCCTGAGCTTGCGACGGTAAAAGCTTTAAGAAAAATTCCATCGAATGGTTCGTCGACGTCTTATACGCGCGTTAAATCATCCCCTGAAGTGTTATATCTTATTTCAGTCAATTCCGTGGAGAATTTAAAGTCCCGTAAATATTCCAGTTTTCATCCTTATTCGAACTCAAACTCTATACCTAAGATGTACAGATGCTAGAATCGAAAAACACCATTGAAGAACTCTTTAAAAACTTACAAAATCGTTAGCGGAGAACGATCTTTAGAACGTTGTGTAGCACCCTCTGGAAGGAAGGGAGCTCGTAAAATTTCGGTCGAACCAGCGTGGTCGCGGGCGAGGAACGAACAGGGGACCAGATATTTACTTTACAAGCGTTATTATCGATTGAACCGCCGACAATGCGGTAAATTCGATTGGATTTTATAGGGTGCGTAACGCGCACCCGCGTGAGCACGAGTCGACCGTGAGTCGGAGGAGAAAGAGGAGGAGGTGGACGTTTTGACATTTACGAGAAAGGCTACAATGGGCAGAAAGCGTTAATCCCGCGGGTTCGTGCACCGTTGGGCCTCCTCCGAAGAAACGAATGAGGCGCCTATGGCGATATTTATTTAACTGCCGCACTAAGTTGGCGCCCCGCGGCGATGTATTTTGAAGACGCGATTCTGCCATAATTACAGTAAAAAGCGATCTTTAATTTTGCGAACGGCGAAAGTGACTTGTAGGTGGGGACAGCGAGGGCAACAGGATCCTCCGCCCCTTCCTTGACTTCAAACTTCTTTTCGGTCAAATTCATAATTTCCATCGGCCGTTTCGAATTTTTTCGTCGATTATATTTAACCTGTTATATCTCACGAAACTTTACTATTAATTTAAGTTTGAAAAAAAGAATCGAGCAGAGAAATTATTTTACGAAAATAAGCTATTTTTATTAATCACGTGGAAGAGTTGTTAATCCAATGTCCGACATCCGATCATCAAACGGTCTCTGAAATAAGGACGAGCATCGATGATCGATCATCCGAGCGATGATCCAGCTGATAATAACTGTGGGATCAAACACGAACGGGCGAGGAAGGGATGGGGCAATTAAAAGGAAGAGAAAGAAATAAATGGCCGGTCATGTAAATGATTTTAGCTGCTCGGTCCTTCGAGCAGCATTAGTTTTACACACCCTGCCGATGTTCTCTCGACTAATTATTAGGGCCCATTACGTATTATTTAAAGAAGTAGGCGTCCAGACCCTCTCATTATAATGGACCGCAGGTGCTAGGAGCCTCTATACACACCTTATTCATCCTTTATCCCTTTAAAGTGCCGCTATTATAATGCGTGGACAACGAGAGGAGAAAGAGAGAAAGAGATAGAGAGAAACTGGTGCGTAAGAACCCGCTTCAGAAATCGCGACGGCAGAGAGAACACCGTGGATTGTGTTCTCCTCTGTTAACGTCGATGGAAGGCCACTGGGAACAATGGGCAGCGATAAATAAAAGAATTTTCTCCGGCCTGCTTATGTAAATTTACGGAATGAACTTTGAAGCTCGCTTTATAATTAATATTTCTACGGTCGTGTCACGGGCTTTACCTCTTACTAAGTAATTTCCACCGTTCAACTCTGAAAGATTGAATTGTTCGGAAACAGTGAAACGACTGAGATCCAAGGGAACGAGAATAAAATATATGAAAAGGGAAATTGAAAATTTTACGTTCACCATCAATTCTCATTCAAGTTAGATACGTGAAAGATAACGTAATTATGGATAAGAAACTGTTGGAAATAATTTATATCGAGGAATTAATAATTCTACTCGTGAAAAAGTTAAGTTAAAGAGTCTTCATCGATTTCACAGACAAAATAGCTCGCTAAAGATTTTCTAAACGTTCTTTTAATGTCCCAAACAAAATTCCTCTTCCATTTCGTATCTTTATCCCGTCATTGACCAACAAATTAAATATTCAACGACTATATATCCCACGCTGGTTTTCGAGACTTCGTGCAAGACTCTTAACCACGAAGCGCCACCAGGGGGACGAGAAAACGAAAATACGAAAAGCTCGGCCTTTCCTTGACAAGTTTCGAGGCGTCCCCGCGCGGAACGCACACGCGTGTACACACGCACGTGCAGAGGTGGGTCCCGCGTGTTTTTTTCCTCGTGTTACGCCGCTAGTGGCAATACGTATCGTATGCCTGTCTTCCAGATACCTTTTTACTCGTCTTTTGCTGCAAGATCGGAGCAACAACCAGTCCTTGTGTGTCCGACGAAATTTACGACGGAGCCTCATGCACCATGCAGGCTTTATTTTAATACGCCGAGGGAACAGCTCTCGGGTAGGACGCCGTCCCGCTGCGCCAAAAATCTTAAATATTCATAATTAAATATGCTAATGAACGGGTGACTTCAACGGCAAAATGATTATCAAATTGTACAATGGCCGCGTAAAGTTATTGTACGGGCCAAGCTCGGCTCGCGTCCGGTCCGTGTGCACGCTCGTCGAATGGAATGCATAGACCCACCAGGAGGACCTGCGCCAGGGCGTTGGAGAACCCCGATCGATCAAAAATTTTTTAAACCGAGCCGTTGAATGTTTCGGCACCGGGGGAGAATCGAGCCGGGGCTGTTGTTGATAACCGGCCTCCGCGAGAAACCTTCCAGGGTTCGGGCTCTTCCATTTCGGTACGAACTCAGTTAAGTTTCGAAGCTTACGGAACTGTTAAGAACGCTCTGAGAAACTTTATTCGTAGATGATACCGTTCCTGTTGTTAAGAAGCAAAGAATGACAAATACTTCTTAACGAAGAGGAAGACGGATTACAAAATTCGTACATTAAGACTCCATTCCGACAGAAACGACCAGGAATCTTGTTGCAGCGTCTTTATAATACCGTTCTTCGTTCGCAAGGATATCAGTTCGTAGGAATCACCGATTGTGCACGCGCGAAAACACGAGAGAACGAGACACCGAAGCTCGCCATCGGCGGTCGGAACAAAAATCCTCCGACACGTTCTCGCGGCACGCGGGAATGTTTTCCTCTCATTATTACGAGCGGTCGTATCGCCCGGAGTGTCGAATCGGAGATAAAGAGATTGTTTAAATGCATTACTAGTCCGGGTCCGATCGAAAGAAAGAAACGAAGGAGGCGTAAAGGTGGGACCGGCCGAGCGAGAGAAGTCCTGACAAAAGAACGAACAGGACAAGCACAGCTGGGAAGAGGAGAGATGAAAGAGGGCTCGGAGGAAGGTCGAGGGACTGAAGCGGAGAGCAAAAAAGAACGAAGACAGAAGAGGAGAAAAACGGAAAGAGATAAAGAGAGAAGGAGAAAAAGAGAGACTCTGCATGAGAGAGGGCCTCGCATCGGTCGCGTGAGATAGCCGCATCATTTCTTGGCAGACAATTAATTACTGACATTATGTTTTAGAATGCTTACTTGCGCCGGCTACCAACCGATCTATAGATTTGTAGTCGGACCTGAAAGCTCCGTCCTCGTTCATGCAACGCAGCGTGCATTTATTCACCAATGAATGGGTAAAAAGTAAATTTGATATTGTGTCGGGTGGCCTGGACAACTGTCCTACCCTGAACTAGAACAATAAAAAACTGTATCCCTCGCCAATTACTTGATTTAATATGGTACGATTAATTGAACAGTCTGTACATACGCTATCCCATGGAACATATCGATACCGGTCGTCGCTGCGGGACAGCGCATTGCCCATGGAAACCAACAATCAATGTATAAAATGATGGATATTAAACGCGACTAATGCTGTCGTAACAGAGTGTTCTTTGCACGGTGCGATCGATTACTCGTATTTTTCTCGTTCGAAAACGTCGAACGCCATAACCAAAGTCGGTATCCAAAGACAGCTCTACGGGCTACCGAGTTGAACGCAGTAGTCATTTTCGAATACCGCTTCTCGAGTAACAACCTTGATGGACGAATAAAAATTTTATTCAAATTTAAGTTCGAATGTTAGCGAGCTTAAAATATAGTTGGTTCATGAATAACCACAAAGTTCAGGTGCAGCTTGCTTCGAGCTGGCTGCACGCGTGGGTCCCGTCATTAAGTCGAACAGACTGTATTTCACTTTCTCCAACGTCGGATCACAATACCGGTGAAGAAACAATGCCCCGTAACAAGCACGAAGGCGCGCGCGCGACGCTTAATAATCGTCAGCGTCTTTATTGATGTACCGCGGGCGGAAATTTGAAAACCGTGACGTAGGGTAATTTTTCATTCGGGCCCGGTCGGATTCCACGTCTCTCAACGGTGGAGGCCCTGACTCCTCACCGAATCAGAATTAACTACGGCGGCCCGTGTGTGCATCCGTTACGTTCATTAAACAGTTTCACAATACTCGATAGATGAAACCTGGCAGGCTCTCTCCTTCCGAACTATTTATCGTTCTTTCATCGTCGATCCGGTAAATAAATCTCATCAGACCGATTATCCGTCCGGGAGAAGCGACGTCAGAAAAAGAGCAGTTCGGTGTTATTTAACGAATTTCATTAAACGATCGTTCACCGCTTCAGCGTTCTTCGAATTAGCCTTGATCGATAACTCTTTATAGAAGAGGTCATACACTTTAGCTAGAAAATAGAAGAATGTGACTTTGCGAAAAATATAATTTTTTTGGAACTCGTGATACCATAGAATCATTGTCGATTCGGTTTAAGTATTAAGTACCTGTTTGATAATATCCTGCGTAAATTGAATAAAAATGTACATCATGGCACTCTGTTGTACGAAGATATACAGTTAACGCAAGCATCTATCTATAAAAATCCAATCGACTCACGAAAGTCTGCGTGCAAAAGTTCTCAAGAATCCCAGCTGCGAGCCCAACAATATAGCCTATACTTTTACACGCGAGAACCTGTTGTATCTTAACGTAATTTATGGTCACGCTATTAAGAATGCTCCGCGGATGCCGGGATTCATCCATCTTCGAATTACCTCGATTTACCATCGAATTACCTATTTTCTCTTTCCGCGAGGGCCCCTGAGCCGCGCGAACGCGCACGCTCGCCAATCTTCCTCGAGTCATCCGTCGCGAGGGACGAGATTCGTTAGCTAAGAAAGCAATACCGCGAGCGTTTCATTAGAAAATTGATTCGAGCTTGAACGACCAACCGAGCATCCAGGAAAAACTGCAAATTTCCAGCGTACGAACACGTGACTCGTAATCATATTTTCTTTCCATTCCCTGTGTTCTACGTTCCTTCGTTTCGAGGAATATTTCCGACCCTTAATTGTTCGCGTACAACGGTGCACAACGTCATGGGAGAAACGAAGCCAATACGATATCGAGCTTCGTTTCAGTTCTCGGCCACGAAAGCTGGCGATGGTGTTTTAATTTCTCGCTCGTTTCCCTCGACCCCTTTCCTTTCTCAGGCACATGCGACGAAAGCACCTCGAGGTCTCGCAGCTGCATTTATTATTCGTGGATTAGTGGAACGGCACACGAACGTCGTCTGATACTAATTGCGAGGAACAGCAAGAACGGTCCCGTCGAGGCGCCCACTGTGCCGTAAATTAATTTACCTATGTGTGTTTTTTCTTTTAACGCACCGGACCTGGAGGTCGCCTCACCTCTCGTCAACAATTACCATTTCGTGGTGCAAAAAAAAAAGAACGTGGGTTTCGTGGTAGTTACTTCATGGATCGATTCAAAGAGTGGTCGAAGCAACTTTTTTGCGACGTGGTGGTGTTTCTAGTTTCGGGTACTCGTGACTGGGGATGATGCGGTTAAATAATGTTACATGGGAAACTTTACGATCTCACTGGTGACTGTAACGGAAGAGATAAACTATTGAACTATGTTAATGAAATATTTGGACTCTACCATGAGGCAACGAAAGTTAGGCGATGAGTGTAACAAACGTTGGCCGGGGAGCGATATATTTTTATTCGAGTCGAAGACAAGATTTACGTGGCGCGCGACCGAAACCGTCGTTTATTAATGAAGAAAGCAATCGTAACCCAAGTGGACAGTCGTAAAACCATTAAACGGCTTGTAAATCATGATCGCGACACGGGGTGAAGCATGATTTAACCCTCTTCGTGGCGTATTAATCTGCCGCGCGGGTGTCTTCGATGAAATGTGCATTAATCGGCGGTGTTGAAAAACAGCCACGTATTTCATCGTGCGCCATCTTTATCGCCAACTTATAATCCGATATTATGCATGCTTTCTCGTCGTCAAGTTTATTTTATTTTTATTGTTGACTCACTGAAAGTTGTTCTTAGGTGTCCCATGCTGCGTATACCTTGTTCTTCGGGGACCTATAAAATTGTAAAAAGAAAGATTATGAAGTGTCGTGAACACGTATTAGGTGTATATGTAAAAAATTAAATTAATATATTTTTATAACAGAAAACCTGATTATAAAACGCATTTTATATTTCCAGTTCATCGAATTAAATGTTCGCATTACGATAGTACATCTAGCATCGAATAAAGCATTTCCAAGTTCAAGAGCAGTATCCCTGATACAATTGTTAACGAAGAAAGCAATCATTCGAGGAAGAAGGAAACAGTCGTAAAACTATTGAAAACATTGTAAATTGCAGCCGCCGTACGGCTAGAAAATGATTTAATCCTCCTCGGTAGCATTCATTTTCCTGGCGAGCGTCTTCGACGAAATGTACATTAATTCCGACGGCTGCTGAAAAACAGCCTCTCTCGGCATTCTTCGTTGCTCGCGGCGATTCTAAGAGGCTCGAGATAGCCGTTTATGAAAAAGATCAATGCTTCTAGTAGTACCCGGCACGCTCCATCGGTTTTTATCAACCTCGTCGGCAAGCGTGTGTTCGTGGCAGCGATTCTTCGCCCAGAAACCAGCGTTCGCCAAGAGAACCGACGCACAAAGGTTTACGACCGAGAGAAGAAACGAGACGAGCACCACTGGCCGTTCGCGGTTTCGGCGAGTGTATATAAATTAGCGCGAGTAACGCCGAGGCATTGAATCGGCTGATAAATTTTCGTGGTGCGTCCGACGTCACACCTCCCTTATACCGTGTACCCAGGAATCTTGAACGCGCGGCCGACGATAAAAATAAGAGGAAAACGAAAATCCGACGAGGAAGAGGTAGAAACGAGCGGAGGGTAGGGGTATGTAGGAAAGAAAAAAAAATATATATATATAATGCGCGGATCGGTCGCGCGCGTGTTCTCGCGCAAGCCGACCGCTCGGTCCTCCACCCGAGAGCCCAAAGCTCGGGTAATCGCGATCGTGGTCCCCACCTCGTGGTATTAGCGGCCTGGACACACACAGGCCGCACGACACAGAGGGGATTAAACGAACCTGTGCTCTCTCGGACCGATGCTAATTACTTTACTTTTTTTCTATCCAGCTGACGGTGATTTGATCTCTTAATGCGTCTTTCCCTTTTCGCTGCTCATCGGTTAATTACGTTTCCGTTTCGTGGAAACTCGTTGTCGCGATACTACGCGTGTTTCGTTGCGTGGGAATGGTGCGTACGTGCAGCGGGAGGAAGGAACCGAGCGAAATTCTTGGGGACATCGACTCGATGGCCGATTGTTTCGTTTCGTTTAATTTGCAAGTATAAACCATTGTCCGGGACCCGAAAAGCTTGTGGACGGACGCTGGACGACGAAACGATGACCGACTGAGTTCGTATTAATGGCACGGTTAATAATTCTCTGTTAGTATGCCTTTTCGCGATTTCTTTCTTTCCTTCTTTCTTTCTTTCTTTCGATCGTTTCTTTCCTTTTTCTCTTACCCGCTCTTTCTGTTCATCTTTGTTCGAGAGAGCACTCCTTCTGTGTGCGACCGACACAGGCTTTCTTGTATGCAGGAATTCCAGGACCAAAAATATCCGAGCGATCCCTGTACACTCGCAGCGGCAAAACCGCGGCTTCGTGGCATCTTTGTGGCACCTTTGTGGCATATTTTCCTCCAGGCTTCGAAACGTTTCGCCTTCCTACGGACGCCATCTTAGCCCGGTTAACAGAATTATCTTTCTTTGGCTAACTGCGCCCGGCTACGCCGATGGATTCCCTTTTTCCCCACACTGCCTATTCGAACCTCGCTACCACCCCTGATTAAATTCCACCTTGATGTCGGTTTAGAAAAAGAACGTGTAAAAATTCCCTTACCGACCACCGGAGAAACACGCGAGACCTGCTGCGTTTTCCTCGCACGAAGCTACTGATAATTCTGTTTTCGTCCTTAACTCCTTTCCTTTCACCGTACGTGTTATTGAACGAGCTTTTCGAAAGAGAATACAAGTGTATCCTGTGGGTTCAATATACTCTCTTCGGAGCATATTACGTATCAAAATACAAAACACCTGGAAACAATGATCGCAATATTTTATTAACCCAGTAATGCCCGGAATTATTTTTGTTACGAAAATCTGTGATATTAAAAGTGTTTGTACTTATCGAATAAACATCGTAGTACAAAATATTCCCTTATACGTATAGACGTCATCAGGTACGAGCAGTTACCTACGAAAAAAATAGTCATATATTCGATAACATAAAATTACGCAGATGGATAAACGTATTACCGGATAATAATGAGTAAAACAATTTTAGTTATCGATGCAGCGATGTCGTCTCCGTCACAAGTTGCTCCAAAAGAGATAAACAGCAACCCTACCCAGATGTACTCGCACCATCGTTATCGCGATTTTCACCAACGAATTTCCGCACTAATTTCACCCCTGGTTCCCGATGTAACATAACCAAACTAAAGAATCCTCGTCGTAGCTCCTCACCTGCCGCATCCGTTCGTCCATTATTTTACACGAAAAGACATCGGAGCGCCAAGGATTACGGTCGAAAAGGAAGACGGGGAAAGAACAAAAGGAGGCGAAAGGTAGAAAGGAAATACGAGGAATGGCGGAATGAAATAGCCGCGGTCCAACGATGCAAACGTATTACGGTCTAGAGGTCGAGGTTGCACGTGACAGGACCGCTGGTCGGATAGATTTATATTTACAATGGGCGAGCATTTACAACGGCGCGTGTACACGAGTAATCCTACCACCGGGACGAAACACTCCGTATATCTAAGTGGCGCAAGCTTTCACGCACTCTCGGTTGCATGCCATAACCAGATTAATCCGTCGCCTTTCGTCTAACCGATCGCCACCCAGCCCTCAATTTCTCCTTCGCATCTGCCACCGTTCCGAAATGGACGCCGCTCGACTAAACCTTCGTTTCCACGCACAAGTCGTAAAGGTCGCGAGACACGCGTGCCCGTCGTGTTTTACTCGACACATCCACGACGACTACTACGATCCCGAAGGACACGAAAGCTCCCGAAGGACACGCGACCTCCCGAACGTATCCGAGGACAGGAAGCGATCAAACCGAGAAACGTGTTTACGCGAAAGCGACACGTGAGCAGAGAAGAGAGCGCTGACCGTTGCGGTTTCGTCTAATGAATCGTTTCGACCGAGATAGCCGATACCCGTCATTGGGAATGGAATTAATCGGAATGATTGTTTTAACAAATCGCTCGATAACGATTGGACTCTCGATTGTTTAGGTCACGTTGGTTTGCTAATGAGACCGTTTAATTTGGATAGATTTTCAATGGCAATTATAAGTTTGGTTAGTTTCGCATCGATGATTCGCGAAACTCTTGGTCGCGATGAAATTTTTCGCAATGGAAATGGTTTCGGTGGTAATCGATTCGATTTCACGAGCCTGTCAAGAGTCAGTGCTTAGCGGGTATCGTTATTTAATTAAAGAGCGAAAGCAGCAAGCACGATAATAATATATTTAAAATGCAAATGATTATTTATTAAAGCGTTTTACACACAGTTATTCAAGAAGCATCAACGACTCGGTTCTAATCGAGCGTTTCGATTTAATTGACCCACATTCCCTGTAATATCACGCGCGCTGTACTAACGGCACATTAATTATCTGTCCGGACGGATTATTTAAATATTTACATCGTATCCGTAGAGCATGCGTGTACGCGGCACACCGACCGTCGAGACGGATTTAAAAAATTACCTTGGTACGCTGGTGTACCACCACCCGCATGGATACCATAAATCTTAAAAACGGTGCAATATCATGAAACGCTAATGAGGACACCATTGGGACATTTTATATTCATTTCGTGGAATTAGCCTTTCGGTTACTTGTTTCGGAAACTGGAATGTGATGAATAGTCGAGCGCGATAATAAAATCTTCGTGTCGAGTACGGAGCGTAAATTTTAACCTCTGAATTCACGATCGGCCATTTTAGCAAGGAAAACTGCATCCAGTCGACTACGTAGCAAGGTATTCTCTTGCGATGCTTTTAAAAATTGATACCGAGCACCCACGAGAAGTTCGATCACGAAAATTCGTGCGCAAGTAGAACGTGTGGAACTTGTAAAAAATTAACGCGAAAAGAAAAGAATGATAAAAGATGCAAATTCCAATGACTATAAGTGCAATCTTCAAAATATTCAATTCCCACGTGTCGCGCAATTGCAGTATTCCAAAAATTTGTACAATGTCTCGGAAGGAAGAATTCCGTGGACTCGATGTCCAAACTGTTTCCTCGCGCCCGTTCGAACGTGTGCAAAATGTCTCGTTCGCGCCGGTAAACCTCCCTCGACGGTAGCGTGCAAACGATGCATTAACGTACCGACACAGTCCACCGGCAAATGAGAGGCCCAGCCACGGTCTCTACGCGGTGAATGAGCGAACGCCGCCGCGGCTGATGGACTCTAAACACGCCTTCGAAATTTTGCGATTCCGCGAACTTTCTCGGTCGCCCCTCTGTCTCGTACGGTCCTTCCGATCGGTCCCCGGCACCGATTCGTTTTACCGTACGCGTCAACCGCGTGCTACAGGATTGAAATATTAACTACGTGATTATGCAGAAGAGTACGTTTAGCAGTCCCTCATTTGCCACCGTTACTCGCCCATTTATATGTCCATCTGAAATTACGAGCAACGCGAGAGATCGTCGCGAGCGTCGTCGCCGTTGGGACGACTCGTTCCCTTTTTTTCTTGCCGTTTAATCGATCGACAGGCCACGGCCAACGGAACAATGAAATCGATCACGTCGATGAGACAGGAGGAAGCTGTAAAAGTCGGCCCGAGAAGCCCGTTGGCGCTCCGGCGAACATTTCGTGTAACGTCGAACGGTTAATTTTTGCGCTCGAAAAAAAGCGCTCACCTCGATTCTTAATCTATAGCAAAAATTACATGCAATTACCGCCGCCACCCAGCGCGTCGGCATCTGCGAGTCGAAGGTAGCCGACGATCGCGTGATTTGCACGTCCATCCGCCTTCAGAATGTCGAAGCCAGCAACAGCGCCGGTGCGCACACAGAGTATCGTCAGCCCGGTTGAATATTGCAGCGTGTCACGTTTCCCTTTTCACGTCACGGCACAAGGAAATAATAATACGCCTTTGAAGTACTTACATTCGAAATGATACATTGGCCACGTACGTATAGCTTCATCGGTTTTTCTCACAAAGGAACAACGTTATTTCATCGGTGGGGCGAGAACGAACGGCTGCGAGCACAGATTGCATCGCGTGATTATCAACGTTAAGGAACGAATTTCGATTTCTCTAACGCTAATTCCCTTTCTTGCCTCTACCGCTCGATGAGTTACGCTTCGACCGTCGTATCCACCTATACAACAACGCTATTCATCTTCTATCGTCGTGGTTTTACGTGAATTTAACAGTGTTTTTCGCAATCGCTACGCGCTCCCCGGTGTCGCGCGAATTAGCATAAACGGTTAACGCTTCGATCGTGTCACGCATAAATTTGTCACTTTCGCGACACTTTCTTGGTATGCAGGCTTGTAACAACAGACACGCATCGGGAATGTTTAAACGTGTACGTAACACGAATAATTTAAACAAAAACCAATTCCACAAATTAAAAGTACGTTCCGATTTATTTAACTTGTAAAATACTTAACGATCAACAGCTTCGTTCGAAACCGCAGAAGGTGAAATCCATTTTATCGTTGCGGGGATTAGTAGCATTGAAACCGTAATAATGCACGCTCCGGCCTTTGTACGGTTAATGCCTATCGCGCGGACACACATATGTAGCTCACTCTTACAAAATTAATTCCATTCGCCGGTGGGCGATGAATCGCGGTGTGCGCGCAGGGATTCGAACAATTCCCGTGCAACTTATTATCGGGGCTGGTCGCGTACGTGGCCAGTCGCGTGTACGCGAGAACTCTTTGCGAAAAGAGTTCACACGATGCCGGGGATCGGGGTGTTCGGCGTCGATCGGTGGACAAGGAGCGAGAGAAGTCAAAAAGGAAATAGCCAATCAGGCAAATGAGGACACAAAGGCGCGACTGGTCGCCTCGTCGTTAATTGGCATACGTTAATTAATACACGGCCTCTTTGTTGCGTTACATCCGTGTCTGTCCATGGATGTTGACGCGAGGCGACACTTCGCGAAACCGGCTCGAAATTGCACGCGATACCCGATCGTATTTCTTCGATATTGTTTCCCGAAATTGTCGTGTCGCTTTTAGCCGGTCTCTCTCTCTCTCTCTATATATATATATACTTGCGCGCCTTTAATTAAAGCGTCATCCATATTCATAAACATAAATTATCGACTGGTTCGGGCCCTCCCTTGGAACTTGAAGCCTCAGGCGCTGAACCTTTTTTTCCTCTTCCTCCGTACCCAGTTTCGATTTGTTCGGAAGAAGCTGCGCGTTAATCGATTGCATAACCAATCTCGTGAAAATGTGCTAACACGATTTTCACAAAGCGAAGCCACGATTCGATCGAGTTTTCAGGATTGAATGTGGAAACACCGTGAAAAATAATGTTTACGCGACGCACCCTACGTGTGCAGCATGAATAACTAGTCGAACGCTTGTTCGTTACAAATTCTGGGATTTTTCCCGTCTCGAATTGCCGCTCCGCCCATTTCCCGTGCATGTATCGGTGTTTTAACCTGTTTGACAAATTGAATGCTTAAACCGCCACTACCAATAACTCCACTAAACGCTCCAGTTTCGTTCCATGAAAGCGTTTTACGAATTCAAACGGTGCATTTATAAATAACACCGAAACCTTGCTGCTCTTGACATAAAAACCACCACCACTCACGTGTCTTTTCTCCCATGACAGGCAGAATGCAACGCAAAGTAGCTTGCAACCCGGGACGATCCATCGTAAACGCAAAAAGTGGAGGACCGGCGAGCTCGAGTCTCCAGAACGAGGTTAATTTGCGCGGAGGCGACTCTAAAAATCCGCGGGGCCCATAAAACAGCCACGGTTCGCGTATCGCGGTCGCAATAAAGCATGCAAGGAACACTGGTGTCGCTTTACATTGTGCGGTTGCATAAAACGCGGTTGAACCCGCTCAAAAAATCGAAGATCGGCTCGGAAGGCGGCGAGGTCTCGACCACGGGACGTTCCGCAAAATTTATCAGTCCTGGGAACGCATCGCGAGATCCTTGTAACCCGTTCCATGCCGTCACAATATTCATCGTCCTCGCGGTTAAATCATTCGATTTTTATCAGGCCGGTGCTCTCCTCCTCGCAAACCGCCCCGTCGTCGTTATTGCCCTATAGCGGAGAAACAGAGAAGATTCGAGCGTGCACGCGTGTACCGGCGCGATCACGAAATCGAACATTTTCATGCGTGCGACCCGCGCCCTGGCTGCGTGTATACGTGTTAATACGGTGATTTAGGGCTTAACGCGTGGATCCTTTGGAGCGCACAGGAAGTCGAGAGGCGTACCGTGCGTGCGTGGGTCCGTTTAACGTGTCCTACCACCACGATGTTGATAGTGGTGGTAAATAGCTGATGGTGGCGGCGTTGGCGATGGTTGAACAGTGATTGTGGTGGTGGTACGCGATGCGTGGTAAGACACCGGGGTGACAAAGCATTAATTAAGTCGTACACGTTTATCGGATATTCCGGCGTTGGCTTATGGGCCACGAGCAGCCACGGCCAAGGGAGAAAATCGCTCGGTATAACGCAACGCTGATGAAATATGTCGTCCGTGGAATGACAGTGCCTCGTAAAGGGTCGAGATTAAACTTTACGAAGGAATAAAAAAGTTTATATGATCGAATGTATATCATGATCGGAGATGGTTTATCGAGACTTGGTATCGTTTAAACCCCGTTCTCAACGCGAAACCGCGTCTCCGCTGGTTGTCGTTAAGCGGGCGAAATTTTTCGTTATTAATGGATGCGCGTGCTCGATCATCGCGTCCGGAATGCGAAGGTGCCTCGGTTCGAGAATAATTCTCCTCTCTGTTTCCTAAAGCCCGCCGCCCCGTATTCTTGTTGATAAAACCTTAACGATAAGTATCATCTTGTTAATTCTTCGGCTGATAGGTCGTGCTGTAACTTCTTAACGATCCCCCCGGACTTTGTAAGTTGGTTAACGAGGTAACTTGCGTTTTAACTAACGCGAGATTATTTTTTGCTCCTCTGTTGCACCGTAGGTACACCATGTTTCGCTTGTCTTGACCGCTTCGAGCACCTTCTAATGCTTCTACGAGCCGTGGAACGAGTAATTTGCTACGAGATTATAAAAGCTGTTGTTAACAGAATTTTCCTTTTTTTCTTTAAACCGTTCGATAAATTTTCAATTATCAAAGTATCGACAAAGTATCGTTCAATACGATAGTATTGCGATTGAAAGATCAAATTTATCCGAGTACAATACGTAAATCTCGTATTCATATTTATTTAACGATCGCAGTGACTACGATAAAATTCATGGAGTTTAAACACCCTGCGTTGGCAGAAATATAATTGTTCATCTGTTTCCAATCAGAAACGCCCCGAATGAAAATATATTAATTTTTTACCGAACAAATCCCCACGTTCGATAAGCGATTCAAAAATAAACGGACTGCATCGCGAACCTCGTCCACTTGTTTTCATACAGCGTATCTCTTTATAATTTTAAATTGCTTTCCAAGACCTTTAACTTATAATCGATCCATCGAAACCGCATGTATTTTCACGAGATGTTTCTATCATCGGTGGAAGGATGCTTCATCGTTTCGCTCGCGGCGCATCCGACCAAAGTGGATACACGAAAGACGGAAAACGATGCATTTGCATATTATTGCACGCATTCATATGATAATTGTGGGCTTTTTAACCGTGTACCAGGGCGCGGCGACCCAAATTTGCAAGATAAAATGAACGAACAGAGACGGCGGTGGCGCGAGCGAGCGGAATTACGCTCGTAAAAGTTTGACAATTCGAGAAATTCAAGAGGCACCGGCCGCGGAATACATTTCTGACGTGCCTCTTCGTACGTGAAACGAAATCCAGGAAATAAAATAGTTTCTCGATGAGCGCGACCGCTATGAATATGGAGGAGCGGTCTTCCTTTCGCGATTGTCCCGGAACAAAATAAATTAATTAAAAACTTTTTCCTATCCTTCTCTCTTCCATTTTCACACGTGTGTTTCGTAGTTCGTGGTATGAAATATCGTTTCTGCGTTGCGGCGTCAAAATAGTTGCTCGATGAGTCTAATAATAATTTGTTATAGTTGTTTCAGAAGGCTAAGTATTTGGTGAAAATTATAATCGTTCGAATGTTTAGAATAACGGTATAAATTTCTAAATTCCTTGAATTCCTGAAATGAAACTCTACAAATTTAGCAACGATTGCATCGAAAAGATATATTATTTCAAATGATATTTTTCATAGAAAAAGTAGCCGCCTAACATTGGCAATTACTTCTTGGGTCTCACAGAGGGAAACATTAAACGTGGTTTCCCTAGGGTACCCTATCGATCGGCGGAATTTTCGCTTTAAGTACTTCTGCAACGTAACTTCGTTGTCTGTCCCGTGACTGGCCGTCCCGGCCCACGACTCTTACGCTGATGAAGGGCTCTGTCTAATGAAAGGGTTGTGTGTTTGATACCCTTAAGAATTGAATTACGGCGGGACGGACGGCGGGGCTGGTAGCCATTTTGAAAAGAATAGAATCCAGGCGGGGGCGAATTTATCTTTCCCGGTATCGTGATCTCTCATCGGTTGTGTACGTGCCTCACGGTGCCGTTTATTTAACGACGCTTATTTATACGATGCGATGCACTTTCTTCTTTCTCTCTTGTTATTTTCCATTAGAGAGCGCGAAATTAAAAGATGAAAATGAAACGTAATTTCGCGACGTAAGAGCGTCGAACGAAACGGTTTGTTTTCAAGTTATACGAGCATTAAAGGGGAACACGAAAATTTGCGCGAGTATCCTGTGACCCTAACCGATACGAAACTGTCTGAAATAATGTCACGAAACGTTATACATAACGTCGTAAGCCGTTTATTTCTCTCGTGATCTGGTTATACGCTCCGAAATGTTCTTAACACCTGCAACGCGTCACATTATAGCACCGCGTTAAATCCAGCTTGTCGTGACGTTAACGCGCTCGCATTCGTGCGATTTTTCGAAAGTCCACGATCGTAACGCCCGATTCCTATCGGCGTAATCGTATTCATGGAAAGGAAAAATATAAAATTTTCGTTTAAAACTATGGAATTTCTTTTCAAAACGCTTACATCGAGATTCTTTGCGATCGACGTGACACGTTTCATTTTGAAAACGTATGCGCGAGACAAGCGATTCGCTGTCAAATGAGACAAGGAAATGCAGCGAAAGTTTAGTTTTTATACATTATCTTCTGTCGCGTGTGCTTTCACTGTGAATATAAGGCGGAAAAATGAGGTAGAATTAACTTTTGTTCATTTCTGTGGCTTTGTCAACGAAAATAACGCGCAGAGTGCTTTCATGCAAGTTCTTTGCAAATTGCATTCTGCAAACTTTTTATCAACATAATAATAACACTGAATGCAAGTGTTGAGATTAACGGTGAAACATAAATGAAAATATAAAATATATGGAAATGCGTATAAAGAAAACAAAAAAAGTTGAAGTACATTAGCAAGCGCGAAATTCTTAATTTAAAGTAGGACGAATAAAATATTAGTAGCATTGCTAGCTTTAGCGGTATTAATTTAGACGCGCAAACATCTCTTCGCCTTTGATTTTTCGTTTGTATTTTTTACTTGTTCTCGTTACGAAAATTTGCTCCATTGAAATTGTCCGTGAAATTGAAAATTTCAGTTTTTGGCGGATAATTATCTGTTAAACGATTTGCGATGTATCGTACGGGACTTGTATCTTTTTTTCCTTTTAGAAGGGGAGGAAGAGATTTCAATCGAACCCACACGAAGAAAATTCATTCTCGCGTTCAATCACACGGCCGATCGATGTAGCGAATTTAAATATCTCGATTGCGATGGAATAAAATGAAAGCAACGAGCTCACAGTTTGAAACGTTATACAAAAATTGGGTTACACAAAAATCATTTTGCCCGCGAAGGAAAACTTTTTAACGGTCGTCAATCCTGCTTTTTTTTTTTTTTCTTTTTTTCATTTCATACGTTCGAACAAAATCTCCGAGGGACTCGAATTAGTCGGAATCAGTTAGAAATCGCATTAAAAAATATTCAATTTCATCATGCAAACTTCGTGATCAACGTATTTCCTTCGTTCGAACGTACTGCGAATTTATCGTTTCTATTCAAAGTATCGACTAACTGAAAATCAATTTTCATCGACGTTCTTCTACAACATTTTCATCGTTCAGCAACCTATCTGATTATTAATTTCGCGAATTAAAATAATAAATTATTCTTTCCGTTGCTCTACGATATAATGATTCGCTGAAACAACAACTTTCTCGTCGCTCTTTCAACTCTTTAGTATTCTGATTCTCTTACGCAACTTCAGTCCCATAAGCACTTATGCATTCAGCTCGGCAAACTCGAAAACTTTTGTCTTGTACTTGGAAGCTACCGCGTTACAATGTGTTAAATATCCGCGAATTCCAAACTCAATTTCAACAAATGAACTTTATACATTCAACAACGCTGCACCAGCATTTGTCACGGGCAACTGCATTTCATACGGAGACATTTATGCGACAACGTCAACAATTTTATAAACTTGACGATATATATTGGTAACGTTATTGGCACCGGGGCCTTTAACACAATCGAAACGAATATATCGTACGAGTTTCGATACAAATTTTCACACGGCTCGATGGATAGACCGGACAGATTGGTGTAATAAACAACTGGAACGCTTTCTGTGGCAACCGATCGATAGCACGATCGCTCGAGACAAAAGCAGTTAAATAAGAGGCCACGCACAGTGGCCGGTCCACTTCTTCGACTTCCATTTCGATGCTTTCATTTCCTGATACAATTCTGCCTGTGGTCTCGCTTTGATTGCCACGTTGGTTGCCCATCGAATTCTGGTCGTTCGACCGCGATCGCCCTCCGCGAAATTATGTTTCTATCATCCGAAGTGTCAATCGTGCGTGACATTCGTCCGCGTATACTTTGGAAGGCAAATACGAAACAAGCAAAATTGAATAGCTTCTCTGTAATTTTGAATTTCAATTTCAATTTCAATTCAAATTTATATAATCGTGACAAAACCATCGTTTAAAAATTAAAATATGCTAATCGTGTTTCGCATCGATTTTTTTTCTCCCTCCCTCCGATAAAATCAAAGTTAATTCTTCCTAACAATTTCATCGCATGCAAACAACCCGCGCACGAGTTTCGATCGACGCGAAAATCTACAATGAACACGATATACATGATTTTTCGAAGCAATTTCGGAAGTTACGCCCCCGCCTGGCCTAGTCGTTCTATATATTCCGGATTTCCGGTTGGTACGTAGGCGGACGCGCACCTGCGCGCACATATGCTTTTTACGAGGACAATAAAAACTAAATAGTATCTCACGCGGGGGTTTTACCGATCCCTGCGACCCGGAATCGCAATTTTACAGCGTGATAAAAAAAAGAAAAAAAAAGAAAGAAAAGAAAGAAAAAACAAGGAAGAAGAAGGAGAAAGGAGCGGAGGCAGAGAAAACAGAAAGAATGGGAGAGAAGGTACGGACAGAGACACGAGCTACGTATGAATAACCGAGTGGATGTTTTCAGGGTGAACGTTTTCCAGAAATAAACGCGCACGGCATTTTCTATAATGGCGCCCCGGAATGGATAGTGGTTTTGGACTTTTTACAAGGCACGCTCGGCCAGAGCTTTTCGCGGTACCGAGGCTGTTGGTGAAATGCCAAGTTGCAATACGGACCGGTATTCTATTTTTTAAGGAGGAACGTTCCGCATCGAACGTTAGCTTCCTCGAGGCTTCCGAGGCACCGGAGCACGCTTCGATCCGTCGCGGTTCGTAAAGACCAGATTCCTCGTGATCCTAAACGATCGAACCTCTCCCGATACTTTCGATCTCGGCCTGCCAAAGGAAAGAGATCGGGAGAAAGACCCTTGCATCTCGAGGCGTCCATCGATCGATCGTTCCTCTCTTTCGCTTCTTCTCTCGCCTCTTCTCTCGTTTCTTCTCTCGATACTTCGTTGCGGTAAGTGATCCATTTACGAAACAATCTAGGTAGCCGCGTACTAGATGATTGCGATATAATGCGAGGTTTGTCGAGCGTACAGGCACCGAGAACGGGACGAACGCAGCGATCCCCGTGGCCGTTTCTCTTTTATCGCGGATAGCGGACGGGTAATGAGAATTTACAAGCTTCCGATCGGCTCGATGAAATTACCGCGAGACGGGGGACGAAAGCGCGTAGGAATCGATTCGATCGACAGGCCGTGATCACTGTAATCGATCGATCATTGAAAACTCGAAAGCTAATCACGAATTATCATCGCGGTTTCGTGCGGCCTCCGTAATCGGTCCGTGGCTTTTAAACGGCCTTTCCTGTGACGTAACGGCATTTTAATGACACAACGATGCCAAGAGCACAGAGACTCGCTCCAACGTATCTGATGATTCACCATTAAATTAGGGACGGATTAAAAGCTGTTACGTTTATGGTGTAAATCAAGACCGGCTTTTCCGAGCGCTCTACCAGCTTGAAAAGCTACTAATTAAGGCTGGCAATTTCCCTGTGAGAAGAGCGTTTATGAAGACGCCTCGTAACGCTGTAATCAGACCTCTGGCTTCTCGTGTTTGTTGCGCATCGTTGATCCTTCTACCCACAATTTTTCTTCCTGTTCGTTTCATCCGATTACCGATTAATCAAATTATTCGAGCCAACGTTTAAAAAAATTTAATTGGAAATTTTTCAAATTTATTCGGTTAGCAACAAACAGGTATATTTGTTATCGTTCCGAACTATGCAGCTCGATCAAATTTCGATCAAACCCAGGCGCATCTAGTTCATCTTCGAAATCGACTTTTTCCGTAAGAATGAATTTTCCATTCTACAGTGTATATTTATATTTACAACGACGCTATGCGTTCGAACGGTGTAACGCTTCAAGCTTCCGCGTCTTAACGAAAAGTTATACCGTTCACGATACCGGCGGGCGCACGCAGGCTGCGGCATTAACAGGATTATAGCCGGTGTAATTGAAAAGTATAGGAACCAGTCTTCAACTTCCGTTGCCAAGTTTTAAGCAATACTAAGCCCACGTCCGAGAAGTTTACCCGAAGCAATGCGTTATTGCGTTGCATTTAGCGAGGCCTCGCCAACTTCGTCGATCCATAACCTCTGCCTGAGCGATCATTACCGAGCAGTTTCGAGCCGAGAGAAACTCTTAACTGGGCCAACCGGTCTAATTAACGGAAATCAAAGATCGTCGTTTCCGTGGATAATCGTCGAAGGAACGATTATATCGGAAACGTTTCAATATCGATCGTCGCGTGCCAACATAAGACAGACTGAACAATTACCACTTCCTGTTTCTTGCTTCTGGAACTCCACGATCACTAGATTTGTTTCCCTCTCGATCTACGATCACGTTTGCCGTCGTGAGAAACGGTTCCTTGGCTCGCGTGTTCGAGTCAGGGTAATTATATCGGTACGTCAAGCACCTGCCATATCGGTCGGTTTCCTTTTATTCGAAGGCCGACTCTGTTCTTGTCCAGTTTGAAAATAATTGTCACGCGATAGGAAAACGACGTGTTCCGGATGAAAAGTGTCTGTCGTCGATGAGATTCGGAAGATACGATGGTGGTCGGTATAATTCGAGACCTATTTTTTTTTTTTTTTATTCCGCGCTTCAACGACCGCGATTTCGCATCGGCCGTCGTGTTCCTACTTCAAGCTACGAATCGTACTCTATCATTTCGAAGCGGACTAAGCGGCAGGTGTTGCATACGATCGATTCGATGGAAAAATAGAACACCGTCTAGTTGTTCCAGGCTACGAATTTCATAGCAGTCGACCATTAGTGTGTTACGGAACACTGTTGTAAAATGGTACCCTAGTCCGACGAAAGGTCCTTATTTCGTTGGTCAACTGATTTCTAAGAATTTAAACAACTTTAAGGCTGTTTCTTTCGTGCAAGCCAACTACACGCTAGCTACACCTCTCGAGAAAAAAAAATGAATAATAAATTTCTTTCATCAAAGACTTTCTACTTTGCATAATAATAGGCATTTTATCGGATCATTTGGTGAAATACAATGGTGAAATTGTAGCAAGAGCAATCGGTATCTGGCAACAAATGATTTATCCGCGACACGGTGGCCCGACACATTCGTTTAATTACCGTTTCTCGCGTCGGTGGCACGGTGAAGGAGAAACCGTCAGGCGAGAACTTGTCTCGGCGCGGAACTCGAAACTCGCGGGGAAATTTCAACGGCGTTAACGAGCGGCTGCAGCGGTCGTAAGAAACCGTTCCGAAAGACTTTCACCTCGTTGTAGATTTAATTACCAGAGAGCAAAGTGTAACAGTTTCAACGGCTCGTGACCCGACCTAGACAACGACTATGCTAATGGCCAATACGGTGCTCGAGATATCTTAATACCTTCTAGCGCTCGAGCTCGCTCTAATAACCAGTCGAGTGGCAATTACGATTTCCTGTTTCTTGCCCGCCGAACGATCCGAACGATCTAAACCTTTTGTGTCCCTCTCGAGGTAAAACCTTGCGAGTCCCACGGAAGAAGGAGAAGAAATACCGTTTGTAAGTGGCGGAAGAGAAACAAAGAAAAGGATCCGAGTCGAGGAACGAACGAGGCTCGCGTGCAATCGCAAATAGAGATATCGTCGACCTTAGAAGCGTAACACGGGCCACGCTGGTGCTTTGCACGACAGACAGGCCACGTTCGAAGAAAGAAACGCGGGAACACGATGAAAGGTACGAGGGAAGAGAAAACCGACGACGGTGGCAAACGTAGAGGAACAGAGAAGGACGCCAACGAGTTCGTTTCGTCGGGACTAATTTTCAATAAAGACACGAGCGCGTGGCCGAGTCGCGTTTGCAGAAACGCACGGATACCATGCTCAAATTAACATAATGCGACGACGTGGAAGCGGTTTTCTTATTGCTGGCAACACGGGGATGCCGATATTGGCCCCTTTAACATATAGATGGCTTACTCGAAGCCACAGCGACCAGCCTGGACGATGTTGGTCCGCTGTTTTCCTTGCCAATAAGCCTCTAAAAAGGAGCTCGATTCTCTCTTCGTTCCTCTTATTCCTTCTTATACTCGCAATTCACGTTCCTTTTCTCGTGAGAATGCTCGCTGATCTCGGTGAAATCTTATTGCTTTACGACACGCTGCAACCGTGCAAATGGATCCCCTTGGCTACCCCCTTCTCGACGCTACGTGATCTCGTTGGATCGCGGGCTTTATAATTTTGTTCGTTCATCCGGAACACAGGGCCGGGATTACGCGATTCTATCGCGTAAAGAACCATGAAATAAATAAAAACTAGAGAGAGAGTTGGATAATTTTGCGAGGCAGACATTTTTGTAGCAGCTCGCAGAGGATCCACGGTCTCGTTACCAGCGTGATTCCTGTTGCTGCACGCGTGCAATGCTCGCAATAGAATCTCGCCACGGCGGAGGCCGCGTCTCCCTCGAAACACGGTGAAAACATCAAAGCAAAGACGAACGAACGAAAGGTCCGACGATGTCAATTAACGAAATGGAAACCGCGGGGCCAACAACCGGCTCGCAAGAGCCACAAGGCGGCCAGAAAAAAAAGCACGTTTGCTAGCGATGTACGAGACAGAAAGCACGAGAGAGTGGTATAGTTTGAGGTAGGAGCGCATGAAAGGAACGAGATCGGAACCAAACGACGACCAAAAGACGACGACGGTGCAGCATCGAGAGGCGATCCTGTCCGTGCAGGATAGACACTTTAATAGACGTAATGAGGGTAATTGAGTTTTCAAATCATTCGTTTTGATTACATCTACGCACGGACCGGTGGGCGAAACATAGTGTAGGTAATTACGGACCGCCCAGTCCCAAAAGAGCAGGTGCCTCTCAGCCACAAAATCGAGGTGTGAGGTTCAAATACTTGGACCGCCCTAATAGCCTCGAGGTTACAGGTCCCTTCGAGAAACCGGAGGGACCAGGCCTGGCCTCTCGTATCCTGGCGAGCATTGCCGCCGCCGTCCGGCCGATATACGCGCCACTATACACCTATACATGGATGTATAGATGGAATAATAGTACCGAAAACTCGAGAGAAAAATGCATCCTTCGGGGTGACGTGAGAATCGATGCGCGAAAAGAAATCCTTTTATCGGATTAATAATGTTTTTTTCTTTTTGCTTTGTTGAGGAAATGCGTATTTCTAGGATCATGGAAGTTTGATAGAATACAGTGATCGCGTTAGAGGAACGAAGGATTAAAATAAAAAATTAACCGTGATAGAGTTTTAATCGAAATGGTGTTTTTTTATATCGATCACTTGCAAAGTAAATCTCGTGCCTGCTTGTTATTCACCTATTACATCGAACTACCGTTTTCCTTCCTTAACCTTTTATCTCGATTCCATGCTGTGCCCGTGTCAAGCGCGCGAGCATCCACAGCCCATTTTGGCAATCATCCAAACGTCTGTTATAGAATTTAATAATCCCTTGTAATGGACTGGTACGAGTACTTTGCACGAGCTCGGATAACCATGTGATACAACGCGGTCGTAATATTAGGTCTCGTTAACAAATTTACGCCTGTTGAAACGCTCTACTTACAAACTTCATGAATCGATCGCCAATTTTCTCGTCGAATAGTTCAACGCTTCTTCTATCTTTCCACTGAACGTCGGAAGAAGCGAGTTGAGACGATCAAATAGCAACAAGTGTTGTTCCAATTTACTCAATCTTAATGCGATTTTTTTTTTTTATTTAAGTTTACACAGGGACAATTTATAGACTTCATTTTAAGGAAACATTTAAAAAATTGGCAGAAAAAAGTAAGATAGCGTGGGATACAATCTATATTTGGTTGTCCTTTTTATAAAATTATTTGGAAATATAAACTCAGATCGCTGAACCGTGCAAATATAGTCATTTAACGATTCCCTAATTACCCATTGAATTTTTCCACATTTTTATCCTTCCTTCTTTTTTTATAAGAAAAAAACTACAATTCTTTCTATTTCGTATAATTGTCACACGTCCGTCAATCGAAAGAACATATTTCTAGCGAAACGTGGATGTATTTTCACGAATGCGATGAAAACGGCTCTGAAATGCATCGCGTCAATGCTATTCCGCGGTTCTACTGGAAATCAGTGTTAATCAGCTGTTAATCAGTTCGAACAATGGCTCCAGATTGAACCTCAATTACAATATTACATTATGCTTTCTTTCAGACTCCATTTCCACCCGACGATTCACAGTAAACTAATAATAATCGATCAAACTGCGCGGCGATCCGTTCGCAGTACAACCCAATTAAATCCATCAAATATTTTCGGGCTCCAGCATCGGTCGCCGGTTCGTTTTTCGTCCATCGACCTGTATGGATTAGCGTTACACATTTATCGCGCATAGGAACTTCATTATACGCTCGTGCACGTGCATTATACACGCACGTACGTACAATGTAGTACAGCGTACGCGCACGCTTCTGCATCTCTTTCTCGTCAACGCACGCATACATAGGAAATGTTAGCTGTAATTGTCTAATATGGAACCACGATATATATATATATATACACACACACACATATATATATATATATATCGACTATAGAACGGAGCGATATTGTGCTCGCGGATACCGGCAATACGCTTCAAATTGATAGGCTTCAATTAATACAGCCAGGGCCCAGTCTGCCATGACACTGACTCGATAATGCCGGGTTTATGAGGGTTTTAGCCGGAGTATGTCACTTCCATGGGCCAACTAGCTTCGTTCACGCGTGTCCTCGTATTCTGCGTTCACGCACCAGACACGCACCGCTTATATCCGCGTGCGTACATCTCAACGCGGATGTTGTCTAGATTAACGAGCGATTAGATTAATCTCGCTCGTTTCTAGATAACAGTGTTATCGTAAATACGTACAGAGATGTTCGGATCTATCTTTAAATTTCATTGTCCAATTTGGTTTATCGGTTAGTTTAATATTATATAGATTCATAGACTCAGGGTTGGAAATAACTCGATCTGTTTCTTTTTTTTTTTTTTTTTTTTTTTTAAATAATTCAAGAAGTAAAAAGTGTTCCCTTATGGTCACGTAGACCGCTACTTTTCAAGAATATTTTCGAGCTAACCCGGTAAACATATAATGCACGTGCATGCATATGCAACGCATATAAATACACGGAGACGCGTGTACCGTACACGTGGAAACTCCATGAAACGTGTACGTGTACGCGTACGTGTGAATTCCTATATGATGAATATGCATAGAGCTAGCACGTGTTTGTCTAGGACCGACATATGTAAACATTACAATCAATCTACGATATGCACGTGTCTTGTAGTGCCTGTCAAATTCGAATAATATAAATCGTAACAACGATCTCCCCAAAAATTGTACTTGGATATGTTTCTCTTCTTCAGTTTCACGCACGGACGTTCATTTTCGTTTCACGTTAACTTTCTCGCACCCCTTCGTCTATATATTTAATTACGAATATCAATTTATCCATCTCGGGTATCGTATCAACAGATCTGGGACGCGCATAAGTTTCCTCGAAACCCAATTTCCTAGACACCACGGTTCAAAAGCTCCGTTCGCGAAGCTCCTATCGATAATCTCAAGAGCTTGAGAGGTAGCACGATCACGAATTATCACGGCTGGCCTCTTTCCGAATTTATCGAACATCCTGTGCACGCATTCTCGCACGGATACGGACGAGCTTTGCGAGCAATTGTATCTGGTACAGTGTGTATCGTTAAACGCGGTCGGTTAGCGAGCGTAGCCGGCCAGTCGTGTAACATAATGCCTCGCGCAAGGTTCACGGTGTAACACGTTAAATGGCCCTTGCCCGAATTTCCTTTCGGTAATTAACTTCAGCGCGGAAACGATATACGCATCTCGCCATTGCTAATTAGAACGTCGAATTATCCGGGCCGGTTCTTTGGCCCGTATAACGAATGTTTAAACGTCGAGCGAGCCAACGGCGACGAGCACGCGACGGAGCGAAACGAGCATTCGAAAAAGTTACCCGACGTAGCTCTTGTTTGCTCTTTCTCTTTTGTTTCTGTCCCTCTTTCTCTCTTTCTGGCTGCCAGTTTTTAATTGGATCCGAAGGAGAAGTTCGTCGATTCATTAAAAATTTAGTTAGGTCGGTCGACTCTTTCGTTTGGACCGGAGCTAAATTGTTTTCTCGACGTCCCGCCGTCCAGAGAGAACGCGCTACAAAGTCGCCAACGACCGAACAAAATTTTCGTGAAAGCCGTGGCCGCGAACATTTGAATTCCCACGCACGAACGTTCTCGAATCTCGTTGCAGAAGAACGAGAAAGAGAAAAAAAAAAAAAAAAAAA
>SMSQ01021553.1:663863-685798 GCA_019453375.1 Ctenoplectra terminalis | reverse complement strand
TTTAAAACAAATATATGATAGACAAGATGCAGGCTCCGGAGCGTGATCCGATTCAAATGAACGCAACTAAAGGTACTTTTCAAGCCAGCTGACACCACCATACATTTCACGTATCACTGTTTTCGCGTTCACTGCGTTTGTTTCGTTGTTGCGTGGCTCTTCTGTACGAATTAGCGCCGCGTTTACCTTTGTGAAATCAGCCGTTTGGCCTAATTTTTCGACTGCGTTAATTTGGATAAAAGGCCCGCGTAACTTTCGTGTTTAATTAAATCATCGTCGAACCAGAACGAACGCATGTGGCAGCGTTTCGATGTCACCGGTCGCAGGTGTATTTTCAAAATTGCTAGACCATAATTTACAATTAAATAACTTGCGCAGGAATAATGACTCAACGGAAAATTGAAGCGATGCTTGATAACTTAATAACGAAGAAACGTTTTTATCGCAAAGAACACACAAATGCAAGCAGCATAAAGAGAATAGTGATCTTCCTTTGTCAAAGTCAGAAGCAGATTAAAAGTTGACAGTAAATAGCACTTGCTTTGTGCAGAATTTAACGTACCCTCTACCGTAGACAAAGCTTGGTTATCAAAGAAAGAATTGAAAATTTTCTCTAGTTAATTACTCCGTTACTGCTTCTTATATTTTTATTTCGTAACGAATGCTGCTCGCAAGAACTATCGACGCGTAATCTGCTATTATCGTGAAAGGACTAATGCACTTACAAGAGGTAAGTGAGTTAGTATTACAAGGACATTGTTAACTCGATAGCTGAAGGCACGGCTATACACGTTCACCCACTTTCCTCTAATGCTCTAATAGCTTCTTTCAATATCTACTTCCCTCCAAGTTTCACGATCTAACCGCACAATTTCTCGATCGCAAGTTGATGAAGACTTCGACCGTTAAACTGGAACGTCGATATCACCCTTTACGAAGTTCGACAAATATCCGGGAAGCCAGGCGGAATAAGCATCGAGACAATAAATCGGGAAATCGGGGCTATTGTGTTTGAAAAATTTGTCCCATAAATCGGCGATAAATTTGAAACGGTCACTGAAGGTTGCACGGGGCGATTCTGGATAATATATCAGGGATTCATGGACCATTCAACGAAACCGTATTGGTTATTCTTAGAACTGTGGCGTGTTAAAGTAAACCCGTACTGTTCAACGAGTATAAAATATTAACCTGTTTGCAGTCAATTTTAAACATAAAATATTGACGAGATTCCTTATAATTTATCAAATTAAATCCAACTGGACGTTAAATAAATACAGTACTCCAATCAAATTCTACGACACGTACAAGCTCCAAAATAAATTCCAATTAACTCTACCAGCAAAACTCTTCGATTATTCATTCGAACCATCACCTATGACCCACCAGGAAGACACCTGCTCCTCGCGACACCTCTCGCGAAAGCACGTTTCAACCACACCGATATACAGAACCCAACGGCGGTAAATATTCCCCGATCGAGCAGCCAGTAGGCACAGCTCGAAAGGCGAGGGTTCGAAGTTGAACCCCTTGTGTTCTCGTTCCTTCGTCTCCGCGTGTTTGCGTTTACGACTCGCACCGTTAACACCAACCGACCAAATACTAAGCGAGGATGTGCAATCGCGATCGTCGAACGCACACGACCCCGTTTTCCCTTTCTATCGCCGTGCACCCTCTCGGACCGTCCTTCTCGCACGGTATTCCTCTCCTCCAGCATGGTCGGGCCCGACAGCCATCTAGACTCCGGGAGATGTGCCATTTGAATACGAAATTCGAATACGCTGACGAACCGTGCATACATCAGTCTACGTCTGTTTGAACTGGTCCCTGTATGGTAATGCTATAGCGACGGCGCGCGGTTTGCGACGCGACCGTATCAACCGATTGCTCGAAACGCGTCGCGTAGCGGGGAGAACGCGTATAAGCCGGATACCGAGTGGCTTCGATACGTTCACGGGACCCTTCTGTCTTCCGTCGCTGTTTACTTTCTTCCGTTGTCGATGGATTCGTCCTCGTGGCAGCGATTTGCGGAGAGAAGGGGTTGCGCCAGACGAAAAGGGTAATTTGGGACCGGAGGATGGTTCACCGCGCGAGAATAGTGGTTGAGGAAGCAAAGATAGTAATGATAATCGTCCGAAGAGGTGTGTTCTAAAGGGTCTGAACGCACGGGAAATATTTATAGGAATAGCAGATGGAAGATACGAGCGTTCTACGAACGTAAATGTGAAGATTCTTTCGGGAAAACGTGCATTTTGTAACGTGACTGGTAATGCAACTAGGTCATACGGTACGTACGTAACTATGAATTGGTAGGAAGTAGGAAATTTGCGAAGCGTATCTTTTCGCTTAGGAATATTAGATTAACGTACAGTTCGATTCGCTTTTCATCGAACCGTGAACCGAAAGGAAGAACCAAAAGAGCTTGAAACTCCCCGAAAGACTTTTCATCCACAGATCAATTACGGCTACGTTTCGAAAACATTTTACTACCGCCTTACATAACCTTCCCCCTAACCCTTGTGTTCGGTGCATTAACCGTCGAACGAGGCCGAGGGATTCCAGGGTTGGAAGAATCGAATCCGTTGAATCGGTATTCAGTTAAACTTCGCGATACAGTAAAACGGAGGAAGAAAATGGAGTCGAAATGTAAGAACGTGATCCCAACACGTATTCGGCGGCCACCCTCTCGCATTTCGCAAGCCTCACGCCACAGGAAGTCGATCTAGCGCGAGACTCGGTTCGAGTAAAAAGCTAACTCGAATGTGAAATTTCAAGCGTAGCTTTCAGGCCGGCGGGTGGCAGGATTTAGCGATCGGCCGCCTCGGGTTGGGTCGCGTACGCTTGATCCTGAACCGTGGAGAGGTTACGGGATGGAACGGTGGATGGTGAGAGGAAATCGGGGGTGGGCGGTGGGCGAAGGGAAAAAGGGAATAGAAGGACAGGCTGAAGTGGAAGAACGGGGGAAGAAGGAGCCGCAACGTTCGAGGGTACGGAAAATGAGAGAGGTGACGCAAACGCGGAGCAAACTTTAAATGACTTTCACTGTTTTCAAAAGTTGAGTTACCAAAGGGAGTCTCCGCAGCCCTTCCCCTCTGTCTTTCTTACTTCCACCAACGAATCCGTCGTCCTTTCTCTTCCTCCTCCTCGTCATCCTCCGTCTGCCCACCGACCGAACGAGTCCTACTCGTCGTTTCCCTCCGTCGAATCACCTCCGACACCTTCCTCCTCCGCGTCCACCCTCCTACGGCGCACCCTGGATGTGCTGTTTACAAACCTTACCCGACTTGTAATGGAACTTTTTTCAAGTTATTTCCGGGGAAAATCAGGTACTGCCTTCTGTCCCTGGCGCCCGCCCGCTCGTCCTGGCTCGCTATCAAAGAAAACATTGGTCGCTTTGAGCGACTCTTTTACGGTGTTCGCGTTTCGAGCATCAACGAAACGATGTTAAGCGTGTGTTTAAATTTTCTGTATTCTTGATTGGTAACTCGAAATAATTATACACGATTGAGGCAATTATGGTAGTGCTGTCAGAAGGATGAGCTTAAAGAGCAAATACCAACTTTGTGTAACCCTAAATATTTCTGATTACAACCTACGACACGCCACTTAACCACGGCTCACACGTAACTCCACAGTCATCCAACAAACGGGAACAACCTGTTCCGGCGAATGTACGTTGTCATCCACATAAATTACCGGGCACCCGTTTCGAGCCCCGTTTCAAAACCAACTCGCGTAATCGACGATCATACGGGACGGGCCCGGTAACGCGATGACTGTGTTCAAAATTCTGGCGAGAAATTCGACGTTATCGGGACCAATTGCAGCCGCTGCGACAAGTTCCACGTAATTGGGGGGGACGAGACCGATCTTAACCGTCACGATTTAGCCAGGACCGAGTTATTGCTCGCACTCCGCATGGCTAATAAGTTAATGTCGACCAAGAGGTCCTCTTAACGAATGTGACAAGGAACGTGGTAAAAGGGGAACACAGGGATACGGCAGGTTTAGAGCCAGAATATAGGCGACGACGACGCCACGAGACGTCCAGTGTACGGATAATGCGCACGAGGGATCCTGGGAATCTCGAAAGCCCCAGGAAACTTTCCCTCGATCCTCATTAAAGGCCGGCGCGACGACCGCGTAGCGTCTCATAAAACGTCAGCCTTCCCCAGTGCCGGATGTGCCTGAATATATCGGATATCACGGCCGTGGGAGGCAAAGAAAAAAGTAATCTGCGTTCCAGCAAGTCTTGTTGGCTTCGTAGTCGGTGCACTTTTCCAGTGAAATCGAACACTGGCCTTGGAGTCCGCGCGGGGGTAATAGCTAGACGAGCTTTCGATAAAAATTTAATACGAACGTCGATGATATTTCTACCGGTTCCATAGCCGGTGTTTTTCGAACATCTTGCTATTTTCGAACGTATACACCGATCCGCGATGCAGGTAGCTGCTTATTACGCGATATCGAATTTCCAGAGGATCCAAATGCTCCCTCGGAATCGAATTACCCGCGCTAATGCGATCCAACGGAAATTTCTTTATAGGGACGTTATTCTTGTAAAATCGTTTTCATAACGCGACCAATTCACCGCTTGTTTCGGCTATCTCTCTAGCGGAGTTCTTTTTACAGTAGAAAACGGTGAACAGGAAGGAGAAAGAGGAAGCGGAAAGTCGAAAGGACCGAAGGGAGCGACAACCCCTCGTGAAATTAGTGTATTCTTCGCCAGTAGCCGGTCGTCGATGTTCGCTTATGGCGACGGAAGCAATCGCTATTCCATGAATAGCAAAAATTTACTGCTTTCCGAGGAAACGCCCACCTAAGCATCAGTCGCTCTTCCCTTTCTTCCCGACCTCCTTCCGTTGTTTCGTTGAAAGGGATGAAAAAGGGAATCTCGATTCGTTTTCCAGGCAACGGTAACGCGCATCGCCAGAAAGGAGTCGATAATAAATGTTTCCAACACACGTTCCGAGTTTCGTCAAAATTAGAGTGCACTGTGCGCTCGTACAGCAGCTAAGACAGGGAGGAAAAAACCGAACGAGAGTCTCTTTTCAGCGAGTGAAACAATTGGAACGAAAATACAGGTACGCGTAGAGCAACGCGCGCGCGCGCGCGCGCAATTGTGCACCTGGCAATAATTCATGGTTCGAGTTTTTGTAATCCAATTATTTCCCGTTCGATTTACGATCGCGGTAAAACATAAGTTACACTCCCCCCATTGATTAAGCGCAACAGTGTCAATTCCGTAATGTGCCATAAAATTGAATCATTGCGACTCGCTTCGATACCGAACGAGAATCGAATCGGAGTACCTATTCTACGACTCCGGCAATATTCGATGGATCGTTGGAGAAGCAGAAGAAGCCTACAGCGACGAGATCACGAACGAATAAACGGAGAGAGAAATAGGCGATTCTTCTCTTAATTCGGAAAACAATCGATCGCTAATGGTACCCAGGCCATTGGCTCGTTCAACGTAAGGTACGATCGAGCGAGGAAAGCAGCTCGAGCAAGTAGAAAAAGGGCCTCGTAAGACCGTCGACGAAAACGAGGGCTTCTTAATCCCTCCTAAATAAATGCGAGCATTCGCGTAGGTGGCGAACGTTTGTCACTGGGTCGACCCGACGAATTACGTGAACCGTTCCACCCTCTTCTTCGCCTCTATCGTCTCCTCACGACCTCTTCCTTCTTCTCTTGTTTCATCCTTCTCTTCACCGTCCGAAGTACCCCGTTTATCCTTCGTTCCTTTCCTCCTGGTTGCGTCGACCAATTGAATTAAAACAGATCGCATCGATCTCGAGCGAACTTCTCGACGTGCAAGCTCGTATATCTCCTACGAGCGTTGAGAGTTCTATTAATTCCGGCTGTTCGTTAGTAATGGAAATTATTCTAGCTCCACGGCGCTGCAGTTACGGTACCCGATGCGCAAACACCTCGGAGCTTTATCACTACTTTAATCAACGACTACTTCGATTAATTATGCTGTACATAATTCATATGCCACGGCCAGATTCAGACCAGGCCAGGCTGGCCGTCCGATTCGATTCGTACCGGCATGGATTGGCCGTTGGGCACGTTTAATGTCGGCAATAATAGTCGTATCGGTTAATCGCGTGTACACAAACAAGAGAAGCAATTCGACGGGACGAAAGTAAAGTTATAGCGGTACCAACCAACGGTCGCACGACCTTCGATGGAATCCTGTGGATAGGTTCGCGCGCACCCCGCGCTCTGATTACCTCCAGCCGCGCTCGAATCGATACTTCACCGTTATAATTGTCGAGTGCCAGCGCAAATTAAATGTTAAGAGCACGCGCTCCTTTATTAGCAAACTCTTAATGGTCGTGTTTTCTTGTACAGAAGCGATAAGTTGCGATAAAAAACGGGATTATATATTATGGGATAGTTTCTGTTCTTTTTTACGATCAATGAAAAAAACGCTTTAAACGCACAAAAAAAAAAACCATAAAAAAAATTTAGAAACGGGAAATAGACATGAAAAAAAGCAGTAAAAGAGATAAAACACTGAAATCAGTTTAAAACGAAGAAAATAACAATTTTTATAAGCGCAAAAGAACGTAAAGGTTTCTAAAATATCAAAGCCACCTCTTCCATAATTAAACATGTCAGACAAACCGATGCCATTTAATTCCTGCGCGGTTCTCAAGTTCCCTACGCAGGGGAACAAACTTTCGAGACGCGTTCGTCCATCAAACAACCCCCCACGAGTTCCTGAAACAATTACAATCCATGTTCGTGCATCATTCTTTCCCTTCTACGTGCAGAACCGTATCGTATAACGCGAGCAAGGCGTACGATGGCTAAGTGCGACGCTGACATCGCTTACAAGCTTAACGGAGCTTTTTGCGGCTTGTCTCCGCGCACGCAACGTCAACACGCGATTTCTCCTCGAAATCTATGAACACTCCCTGTGATTTCACAATTGCGAAAGAGCAAAAACACGCGGCCACTGTCTTCGACGCCGCCTGCGCGCAAATTGCAAGAAGTTCCATTCGGTCTGGATACGCCGAAGAACACCTTCGACGCGATTAACAATCGTCGGAACGTAGAATACACGCTGATCGATCCTTTCTACCGACACGATCGTTCTTATGATTGTTCTTAAATGTCGTGAAAGCTATACGACGAGTTTTGATGATAGTTATGCGGTTATACAACGCGATTGTTAAGCATACGAGAAACGAGGAATGTCAGTGGTATCCAACTGCGTTCGTTTGTACTATATAATATTTTCTTAAAATCTTGCCGGCGAGGAATGAATATTTTTCACACAATTTATGTATATAAATAAGATTTCTGGGAAACTTGTGACCGCGCACTTGAAGTTAGGCAAATATAAAACCCACGCGATGCACCGTGTAACCATCAAGGAATATTTTATAGACAAGATACAACGCGGCAACGACCGAGCCGCTTACGATTGAACATCGATTTACGCGTCGCGTGCAAAGGATCCTCCCGAGAGGCTGTATCGATTTCCCGGAACGAAAGTGCGTGGTACGCGTGGCAATTGTCAAACGAGACGCGGGCAACGTATCGGCGTATCGGGGCATTTGCATACAGAACGAAATCGTCGTTTATCAAAATCCCTAGTTTACATTGTGCGCCGGGAGCGCGGAAAAACGCGACGCGAAACATTTGCCGGAACGAGGCACGCGCGTATATGGAAATTTAATTATCTATCTGGTTTAACGCGATAATTCAGTTCATCGAGATTAATAGAATACAACGAAATATAAGCGGGCCGCGTTTTAATACTGACACACGCTAAATCCCTTTAAAACCGACCCGCCGTTCGATTATTTAATTAAAATACTCGGACGGTTGGTCGGCGTTCGTTTTTCACGGTTCAACGGTGTTTAACGAAAGAATGTAAAATACACCGGCTCGATCTGCTCGTCGATTCGAAAAGAACCGGAAATTTCATGAATAAATGACATTCTGACAGGGACACGAACCGTTACACGTTGTTCCACGAGCAAAAATTTCGTACGACCGAGATTCGGTTCGACAAAGGCACTGCTCTCGAAAATCGACAGCTCGATCGCCACGAGATACGAGCAAAAGCGAATAGATGGAAAACGCGTCTCCTCTTGCTCAAAAGTGGTACACCTTATATCGCGACAACCCGATACTGACCGGTTGATCCACTTTGTGATAAATGCGAGTGTCAAACGGGCGCTACGATAAATCAAGCAGCGTTGTCCCTTTCGACGGAGGAGATTTTTGCCTGGTCCTGTATGACAACGTTTAACTGGATAAAATAATAAATTGACCAGCGGAACGGATCAACCGCTGCAAACGTTATTATTCTGCAACATTCACGAGCCTTGGGTGCAGCGCGGAACGAAAGTGATTCTAAGTTCCTCGAGGTTCCTCGTTTCCGCTCCGGGGCCTCGAGCAATTGAGTCGTGAACGTGATGTTTTGTGCTAATCAAAGGAGACTCGTTTATGTCTGCTACGCGTAAAAAAATGTAGCGATACAGGTGGTTGCGTGAGCGTAAAGTTTCATGAACAGTCATGTTATTTAGATATTTTTTTAATTTTACGTCATTTCAAGTGGACAGTATAATTTGTACGCCTTCTATATTGATCGTATCGATTCGATGTCGTGCAAAATAAATCATTTCGACGCGGTATCTATTATACCGAGTCGCGTCGGTCCGATGACTCTCGCTATCTTGATTAAAAACTCATTTATCAAATCCTGTTCGAAAAAATAAGTCTTTTAAATTATTGAAAAAAGATATCAAAAATACGATGATCCACTTGTCGCTATTAACTTCACAAACTTCCTGGCTTAATTGAAACAAAACCAAAAACGCAACGGAAAATGCACGTTCAACGTCGAATTCCAAGGAAGCAATCGACGACGGCTTTAATAAATGGAATTCAGTAGGAGAAGAACGTTCGACCTTCCGGGAAATCGACACTAGCCGCTATATCCCTGGCCACGGGCAGCCTCCGGCTAACAAGGACTTCCCGGCAGAATTTCTCCTTGCAAAATCCTTCGCCGCCGCATCGTCAGATCGTGCACAGTGACAAGGGGAATCTCATTAGCTCGAGGGACAATCCGTGATCTTTGTCCAAACACAGGAGCGGCCGCGTCTCGCAGGAGGCGTCCTCTTGTCGTTCGTTTTCTATCTTGCCCCGAAGGATGATCCAAGCGGATGAATCCGATTGACGGTTCCGGCCTTCGACCTGATCTCGCTTGAGACGAACATTTCGTTTCGGGCCTTCGTCGTTAAGGGCTGTCAAACGCCACGGAAATGGCAACAACTGTGCTTTAAAGCTGCGATAAAACTTGCCGACAAATACAAATGCAAACGTTGCGAACGAGAAAGTAAAAAGAAACGTCTCTTATCGTATCGGAGAACGTGATTTCAACGAGTTTGCCATTGAGAAATATTTAAGTAGTTGTTAAGGAGTCGCGCAGGTTTCGCGCAAATATTATTCATATATTCGTGCAAATAAATAGATTAATTGCTCGAATCGAAACGTGGCGGCGGAAGATACGTAGAAAGAAGTATACCGATGGGGACAGCTTTAATCGGCGATCGTTTCCTTAAAACGCTGAATCGAACGAATCGCCGTGTGTACAGAGCCCAGTAATTGGACACCCACAGTTGCTAGAATCGACAGCTCGAAGGGTCTAACCCTTGGGAACTCGAGAGGTAATTTCAAGAAGGTTTCCCTATCTCGTTGCTTAGGACGATACCTGGAATTCTTGCCAATCGAAACCAAATTTTTCACCTGCACGCAACTAAAGATAAAATATCTATCGATAAAAACTGATTTTTATATTTTTCGCGTTGAAACAAACTAAGATCGTTTTCAGCGATGCGCAATTTGCTACCGTGCCAATGGAGCTCCGTCGAATTAAGAAATCGTGGAGGTTACGAAGAGTCCGCGATACATGATTATTGAATGGCATCGAAGTAAGAGGATTCATGAAAGAGGGCATCACCTTACAGTTTCCAAGTTCTGCGGTAGATCACTTCAAATTCGAACTCTTGGTACTTTAATCTTCTTTCAGTTCACGGAAGATCGGGGCGACGAGTCACCGCAATTTCCAAAGAACATTGACCTACCGGAAATCAGATTACCTTCCATTCATACGAAAATTTTAGCTTCGCCTGTAATACCCAGCGACAAAAGCTGCTACCTTAGTTATCGAACGTGCTGCTTCCATCGTCTCATTTTTCACAAAATAAGGACCGAAAGAAAAAAACAAAAAGGAAACAAATCATGCAACTACGACCACTGTTAAACGAAAACCATTCGATTTCCAATCTTCGATCCTCGAGATCTGTTCGCGACCGATAATAGACAAATAGACGGTTCGGCTAATCGAGAAGCCCGAACAGCAACTTAAATGAGAAGAGTTAGCCATCGCGACAGCTTATAACCGGTGACCGTAATTAACCACTTGTCCCCGGTGCTTATTCTCTCTTCGTTCCTGTCTCCTCGAGATCTCGTTCCATCTCCACTTCCGCCAATCCAGCGCCTTAATCGAAAACCATTCTCGCGGCTGATGAAAAGTCGAAGAAAGAGCCCGAGTCCGTTCTCGTTTCCTCGATCTTCGTCCCTGCCCCCACGCGAAAAGGAGTTCGGTTAAGTTCTTCGTTTCTTATATATATATATACAGAAAGAGAGAGTAGAGTGCTCTTCCAGTGGCGGAAAATCGTGCTGGAAGCTGGCTTTCTCTCTGGTCCGAGAAGACGCTTCGTTTGCTCTCTTCCTCCCTCGTTTACTCGCGCCGTTGAAAACCAAACTCGAACGTGGACTCTCGAAACGAATAATGGTACCGGTCGGATAGGTTCGACGTTTTATTAGGCGGCTTAAAACGAATTCTTTAACGCGCTGCGCAGACATTTTTGCGTTTGCCTCCAGCGGGTTGGTTTTTTTTTTCGCGCGGCGAAAAATAACGAGGAAAAAGAAAACCTAAATGGTTATCGAAAGTATTCCCGAAGTAGTCTGCCGCTCTCGATCGAGCCGGATCGCTTTACACGCGAAAGAGCATGCGCCTAGTGCACTTTCGTTCATTACTTTTTCATTTACCGCACTCTCGCGATGCGGCCCCGGGAAAAATTGCGATATCGGTTATTCTCGTGCAACACCGCGTTTCGATGCTTTAATCCGAAGCATCCTTCTCTCGACATCGGACCGTGCATTTCGCTTCGACGCAGAGTACACAAAAGTACTATTTCTACCGATATATTTTTTTGGTTCGAGACCTTTGTATCTCCGTTGGAACAAAAAAATCCCTTTCATCGAATTTCTCTCGTTCCAAAGCAAACACTCAGACCGTACTAACAATCTAATTCTTCCAAAATTAAACCAAACAAACTTTACTTTTCAAGCTACGAAGCAAGGAAGCTTAAATGCTTGCAATCGCACACACAAAACGATTCTACGATGTCACCAGCAGTTCGTTAAAACCGTTAACCTTTGATCTCTGGACCAGTGTCGTCCTAGAGAGGGAGCAACGAAGAGGCGCGGCCAGACGGAAGCGGAAGTGGACCTCGGGAGGCTTAATTACGATGTAACCAACGTCGTTGCTCTTGTTTCTCGCGATATCGCCGGTTTGGGATCAGCGACGTACGTCGGACAAACGTTAGCATGTTGTTATTAATGTTAGCAGGCCGTTTTCGCGTATCCGATTCCAGCGCACGAGAACGGGCCGAGGCAGCTCATTAATCAGCCCGCGAGGAAGGACGGCGACGGATGCTCGACGTAGATACTATGTTGATGCGGGAGTCGTCGAGCTCGAAATAAATAACGCGCGACTGGCTGGCTGGTTTGCCGGCTGGCTTGGCTGGCTTTCGCTTCCAGCCAACCTCGAGACACTCTTTTCTCGAAAGGACTAGACGCGACTCGTTGCCTGTTTCTTCGAAATTACGCCCGTTCGACGCGGCTCGAGAACGAATTCGCGATTCTTGCCGGATGTAATACGGTCGCGAGGGTAATGTCTTGTAATGGATAAATGGCTTTCGTTTCGGAGCCAGCCGGTTTATTGCTTCCTCGAGGGTCATCGTGAATTTTTGCGACGATTTAACTTCGCGAAGATCCTGGGAAATTGTAGGAAAAACGAGAAGAGTCTCGTTTCCGTTCGTACGTTTCAATGGATGCTGATTCGAATCTCCTTTTGTGGGTTTATCGATAACAACGTTGACTCTTGAAAATAACTTTCCTACATCGAATGGAAGGAAGCGAAAGACCGTTTACAATGAACGACAAATTCTGTAGCTGCACAACCAAAGATCCTCTTACGAAGGAAGGAACTAATCGACACCGACGTCCTACGTACGAAGTCACCCACAAAGTCAAGAGAAACACCGCGATTCCATCCACCCACGCGATGGAAAGAAAGGAGGGCCTAGCCTTGCATTAATTAAATTAACCAACTATCGGAGAGGAGGACGTATCGTCGCGAGGAAATAGAAAGAGGGTAAAAGGAAAGGTACCAGCGGACAGTTCTGCCGTCGCGTTGGATCACCAATTAGCAGAGTCGCGACTTTCTGCTCGTTTTTTCGTCTCGAATCTAGATAGGACCGTTCACGACGACGATCATAACGAATCGTTCGTCGATGTCCGCCGCGAGCTGCTTCGACCCGGAGAAGTGAGCTACGAGAGCGAACAGAGAGGAACCAGTTTGGGACCGGTCCAGAGAGAAAAGAAGGAGAGAACTTCTCTTTGCACTCTCGTAGTCGTCTCTCGAGATGGAACGGTCGAGCGTATCCACCGATCGGATTCAAAATTGATATTCCTTTCGTGGCTCGACCAACTGACTCTCCCTTTCCCCTTGTGGCGCGAGATCTCTTGAAAAAAATCGCGAAAAGGGTCGCACGAGAAGGACGCATTAATATGAGAGAGGGCCCGCGTGTCTCTCGCGTGTATTTCGTATCGGAGGTCCAGGCAACGCTTCTTTCTTACAGGCAACGACAGCTGCTACGAGCCCTGCTAAGACGCGTCGTTACCACGAGCGATAACACAATGGCCACGGTGCTCTTCCTACGCGGTTATCAGCCAGCGATCGCCCCACCGATCCTCCTGCTCGCCGCTCTGCACGCGTCCGCTACATGCACGCTCTGCTCCGCTCGGCGCGCGGCCTCCGCGGGAAATTATGGACTGTCACGATTCAACCGATAACGGGCCCGAGGACATCCGCGGCTTGACCGTGTCCCGTGATATTTCGCCGAATCGGTTCCTTCATTCGTTTCTACGAGTCTTCTTGGATACGGAGGAAAGGACGGAGACGTTCCGGTCGTTGTTTTCGGAAAATATTTCTACGCAACCGCTACGATAGCAGAAACATCTTACCGACTAAAAAATGATTCTTGAAACGTTACGAGAAACATCGATCGAGTTGTCAAATGTTCCCGCACGAATGGAACGCGCGAAACCAAGAATCGCTTCTTAGACGATCAAACATCGGGGAGATAAACAATTTCCGCGATCGTATCTCTGCCATGCGAAAACTTTACGGTTTCCGTTCCCTCTTGCGAGAGCGGTCGCTTATTCGCATATAACGACGTCAGTTGGGAGCGTAGCCGACTTCTTCTCTTATCGTGCCTCGCCTCTTCCCCGACGACGAGACGCGGAGGACGTCTGGACGACGATCACGCACGCATAAAATAAATGGCTCGTAATGGAATTTCGATCCGGACGAAATAAAGGACCAACAAAAAACAATGAAAAAAGAAGAGACGAGAAGGAAGAAGAAATGATCGAAACGTGTAAGAGGAAAGAAGAACGAACGAACGAACGAGAAGTTAAAAAAAAAAGGGTAGAAAAAAAGCGGAACGCCGCGCGCTCCGATAGCGGTTAATTATATTGGGGGGACTACGAGTGTATTTTATCTGCGCGGGCGACTGAGCCGAGTAAAAGCCCGAGTGAGCCTTGGCCAGATAACGGCTGAAAGCTTGCCCCATTAAAGGTATCTAGATACCTCGGACATTCTTCTCGGGAATATCTGAATAATTATCCGACGTGTTGGCGAGATTACGATTTTGTCGCTCGGCCTTCTCTACTCCTCGTTCGCTGGACGTCGTCTCGCGTGACGTCCCGGTGCGTCAGGACTTTACGATCGTTTCTGCTACGACGCATTCTTTCGACGTTGTCCGCCGTCCGTTCTTCCGTTTCTTCTTTTTGTCATTTGCTCGCAACCAACCCTCTCCTCGTGGATCATCGGCCAACAGCCCTCTTCTTCGCGTAATCTGCCTTTAATCACGAGCGTTTCGGTTTAAACGAGCCCGACGCACTCTCTTTTACTCCCTCTCTTTTTTCTGGTTGTCGCCTCACCGATGTATCTAATTCCGGTTTTAGTACTCGTCCGTGAATCGACCTCAGCGAGACGGATTCGTCCATTTGAGGGACTATAATTCCGCGAATGAAAAAATATAGCGATGAAAAAAAAAAAAATTAAATTTTGTTGAAATTTTGGTTATTGAAGCGAAAAATAGAAGTGCGGAATAACCTAGAATTTTGAAAAAGAAATTGCAATAATATCACGGAGAACGAGCCTTTCCTTGAAATTGTATGTTTCACGAGGGTCCGCGTCGAAGGAAAGAAATTTCACGACGCCTTCTCGGAACTCTGTCGCAATAATTCCAGCGGTTCGATGTTCCTGTCCGTGTTTCCACGACGTCGTGCGGATTCGCAGCTCGCCTTTTTCCTGCTGCCCTCCGCGCGATGATGTACAGGCCGATTTAGCTTGAATATTAATATCGCGTTATGGCACAGTTAAATATCGCGTGGCGCTGGAACGTTGAGCCACGAACACGTAATGCTGCGACCTCTCCGGGCCGGCGCGAAAATATAAATATTCGACGTTCGTTGCCTCCCTTTGGCTTGTATTTATATCGCGATTAAAAACGTACATTAAGAGAAAACTTAAGTGATATATCGCTTCGTGATAAATTCCCGAAATAATAATCAGATTGCTCGGAGAAAATAGTTAACTTCGGTTAATTACACAGATTTGGATTCTTGTATTTAATATAAAATTCAAATCTTTTAATCTTGGATCGTTTGTTTTGGACTATTTTGTACACTCTGAATCGTTAATAAGTTATGAAGCTTCGCATAATTCTAAAGAAAAGAATTTAAAAATATATCATAGGATACTGTTTGTTACCTCTCTACAAAATTAGCAAACACTAAATATCTTGAAGTCATTTACCTCTTGACACTTTGGTATTTCAAGAATGCTAGTTCGTAAACATTTTAAGAAACGGACGAGGAATTGAAATAGAACCAAAACGATAGGAAACATTTGCAATATTCTCCATCGAATTATCCTGTCTCACGGAATACGAGGGAATAAAGACCATCTTGTACAAGAGGAGGAGTCCAAACAACGTGTCACGCTTCATTACAAGTATTCCTCCTCTCGGAGGAGGCGATTCGTGTAACGTGAAGGAGATTACACGGAAGATCTGTCGAAAGCGTCGACGATCACGCTTTGATATTTTTGGTCGACCAAGCGTATCCAAGGCTGACGAGAACTACGAGAATCCGTCTCCGCCAGTTAATCCCACGAGAGTACGGTTAATCCCTCTGGATTATGTAACACCGCAGTGTTTAAGCGGTGGGCACGAAACTCCGGAACACCTCTCCCCCGTCTGTTCTTAGCTTTAGTAAATTTCCCTCAGCGGCGGACTCCTGCTCGTACATCTCCGTCCTTACGGTGCGAATATATTTCCAACCCCTGAAAACATTTCGTAGAACGAATAGGCAATCGAAAAGGGGAAACTCCTTAACACCTGTTCGTACGTCTCCGACGAATGGCCCCGTGGAGGAACACCGAAGAATTCGACTGCAACGGGAAACTGCGTTCGCAGTTGGAGAATAGAGCGAATAGTCTGATTTTGATTTCGGATAGATAATGATCGAGAGATAATGATCGAGATGGATGTAAATACCTTAACTAGTATTGCTATAAAATCTTCAAAGTTTATTTTGCGACAAACCTGTAGAGATTTTGTTTCAAAAACTTCTCAGAATTCTTAGTTGAACTTTGAAAATGGTTGAATGAAATTCCACGCGATTGTCGAAGCGAAGCAACTTTCGCCAAGCGCCACACCGATTGTGAGCCAAGGACTAAGAAAATCCTTTATAGACTCTCGACGATGCGGGTACGTAGACCAATTAAGTCGGCATGCATATGGAGGAAGAACGAGACGAAAAAAGAAACGCATAAACGCGTCGACGCAAAGAAATGATCGCTCTTGGTCGCTGGGAAGTCCGTTCCTCCGATCGTTAATCACAGATAAGCCAAACGTGACCGTAAACGCTGCGTAACGGATTGCTTGCGCACTTATAATATTTATTGCGCCAGCTCTTAATGACTTTCGATCGTCGAACGAATCATCGAACCCGAACGGCACACGTTGCCTACTGTTCCAAACGCGAACAAAATGCACCTTAGATATCCTAACCTCCCAGAAGTAACCTTCAACGTAACCAAGAAAACGAGTACGCCACCCCTCTCTTCCATCTGTTTCGATTTTTCAATCGAAAGATCGTACGAACGAGTCGTAATTGCACGATCTTGATCAGACTTATCTGACCGCTCGGATAACAGCGCGCCTCGCTTTATTTACCCGGTTGTTTTTCCGCGAAGAGACTACCGGTCGAGTATCGGGTAGAAAATTTCACCGGAAGCCGCGCGTCGATGACAAACGCCCGCGCATCTCGTTAATTAGTATCGGGCAAGCATTAACGAGCTCCAGGAAGTCGATAAGAGGTGCGCGTCGGCCTACCTCGTAGTTTCTAGTAGTTCGCCAACGAAGATAAGGGAACGACGCTGCTCAAAGGCGAACGCGAAGCGTTCTTGCGTCCCCGTTCCTTTATTTGCCCTCTTTTCTCCGCGGATGAATACCGAGATTATTCCGTATCGCGCAGATCCACTTAGATTAAACGCGATGAACAGTCGGACGAATTCTAGGTTCTCTCTTTCTCTATCCCTCTTTCTGTTTTCTTTGTCCCTTTCCACCGTTTCTCTATCTCTCTGTTACGCTTCTAATTTCACCGTGCAATTCCATCGAATGGAATTCGATGGTAGCTTCCGGGAGAGCGAAATCCGCTTTTAAGTTTCCGACCCTTTACGCTTGGCGCTTGAAACCTGCCGATGCTCGCTGTTCGCCAGTTGGTTTGGCATAAGTTTCGTTGTTCTCTTTCTCCGATGAGCTATTTCTATTTCTTGATCATGAGAAACAATTAGAGAGGTTTCAACGGAGTATATATACACGGTAACATGGGATCAAACATTGAAACGAGAAAACGAACCTTCGATGCTGCCCTGATCGGTTATATCGATCCTCGGAGAACGAACGGTGGACATTGATAAATCCACGTTCGCGCTGTCCTCCTCGAAAATTGATCCGGTTCCTAGAGGAACCAACGAAAGGCAAGAGCGTACCAGCTCGGTATGCAGGTCTGTCCCATTTCGTCGCTCGTTAGAAACGACACGGCGACCAGCGAAGCTGGCTACTCGGGATGGTCTTTCGGCCACGGGAGGAGAGGCCAAGAGTCCCGGTTTGATGAAATGGTAGCCGAGTAATTGAAATCTCGTGTTCCTCACCGAGTCGATACGACGTCCAGGGGCCCTGTTTCTCCCCTTTCCCTTCCTCCTCTTCACCACGCCAGCCAGGGTCCCGCTGCTTCTGTTATTCTTTCTACCGAGATATCCAGGACCCGTTCACATGTCACGTTCGTGGAACGCGAACGACCAGGTAGGACCCGTCCTAACTTACCGTTCGGAGACTATAAGCCGATTATATCTTCCCAAATATTGAGACGTGGCTGGTGCGCATCGAAACCAGCTCCGGGAATTGGAACGATCGAGCAAACGCTTCGATTCCGTGCTTGTTGACGGAGATCTGTCCACGGTGAAACCCGACGTTTTGTTTGCCGTGGTGACGATAGCACTTTCGGAGACTCGTAAAATATTTTCAATACAGATTCGATTGTATTTTTTTCCTTCATATTTTTTCTTCGCTTTTTTTCTTTAATATCTACAGAAGGTGATCCATTGATAACAAACTATTTTACCTCGAGAACTTTGTGTCTTTAGAAATTCATAAATTCAGAATCACACGAGTTATGCTTTCCTAAGAAGGAAGCCATCAAGCTTAAGCCCTAAATCCAGAATAGCTTCCGCTGAAGGCGTTACGATCTCGAAATTTCTGCTTTTCTGCTCCCAGTCACGGCCAAGAGGGATGCATTATTTACCGAACGCTCGAAGAAGCATAACATCGGTGACCCATCGATGGTCAGCAACCGAGCAGCACGACGAAATCGTCGTCCAGGGAATACAGAAAATTGAAACGTTCCACGGAAGAAAAAGTTGCCAGGCTGACGGGACCGGCCGATACGATCAGGGCAACGATTTCTCGCGCGGGATTCGCGTCCCGAGTCTCGAGGAGTCGCGAGACAAAGTCCCCGCGCGACTTAAATTATGATTCATGGCTGGAACACCGGTGAAATTGAAATGCGGGCCACAGTTACGCCGTGGTTTTTCGATTCCCAGGGTATAACGCTAGCCCAGACGGCAACGCTGCCGGCGATCGTTTCCACGAGCCGCCGTTTCACTTGCGAATTTGCATAATTTTACGCACGAATGAAACTCCTGTTAGCCAAGTGTTTGCGCGAATTTCGGCATTTTTGTGAGAATCACAATGGTATTCGTAAACGAAACCACTATCGCGTTTCTTCTAAATTAAATAAACTCGGAAACAAATCAACGAGTAAAAAATTAATTTTTAACGCTACAACTATCAAAGTAATGGAAAAGACTAATTCGTAATCTGATAGAAATATGTTAAGATTGCAACAGTGAATTACACGTTGCGCCATACTTAAATTCGCAAGAACTGAAATAGATTTGACTGAAATTAATTTTTTATTTATTTAAATCCTTACTAAAAAGTAACCCAGTTAACAGGTTGAACCAATTACTTTTTTCTCCGCCTCTAGAAATCTCTGCTATCGTGAAATATAACGAATCTGCCCATATTTCAAGCTACGATTCACCGTTTCGCAATTTACCGCGTTGTCGAGCGGAAAGTCAACCCGGCCTCGGACAAAAAACTCCGTTTATCGAGAGGATCGAGTGACTCGGTAACAGGCGCGTCGTCGCGATAAAATCGAGATCGCCGTGGCCGGGGTGGAACGTGTGGACCGATTGTGTGTTTCACGGGCTCCCAGTCAGCCGTGGCAGCAGATGTTTCGAGATTCTTAAAGCGTTTCCAGCGTACCGTGGACCGAGGCAAAGACAGAGTTCCGCCTCATCCCTTCGCGGCCGTTCGAGCGGAATCGTCGAGCCCCGGGGACCGCTTGTTCGACGCGCGATTCTTTGCCACGGCCCGGCCGCTTCTTACGCCGCGCTCCCAGTATTTAACCCGCACGATAAATTAAGCCGGACCCTCTTTCCAACCCGCTCGAGCGAAAGTATTTAAACTCAAAACAAGCTGAGCGTCGCGCGAGAGGCCGCGAGAGCCAGAAACGCCCGGTTGGAATTAATCCTGTGGCTGTGTTACTTGCGCGAGGCTCGCACGTTTCCTCGCGCGATCGAACGACGCGAAGAGGAATGTTGTTGTTCATCGTGCAGCTTCTCGATTTACTTTCTTCATTTCTACAGAAATATCGGGTTCAGTTTTGGAGGAAGTCGCGATAAAAGGTAGATTATTTAGAAGGTAGTTTAATTTGAAATGAAAATTTTGCAATACTTTGAAGTAAAAATTGAAGCGATTTTTTGTTTCCGCAAAAATCGTCAGGAAACGAAAAACATCGTGCATTAATTATGCAACGAATCAAGGATATCAGTGTCGCTAACAAGAAACTCGAGTATCTGTTTTGTTTTCCGTGTATTTAATTATACGGAGAGGGTCCTGGCGAACGGGCCTCACGCAAAAATGTGACGTGCAATGGCACAATTATGTAAAGCGAGCGGCAACGATAAAGACGTTTCGACCGACGCGCGCGGATCTGATTATGCAAACGCGACTGGTTGCGTAAGTCCAGGCCACAAAGTTACAAGCCAGACGAGACGAGTAATTACTATGTTGTACTTTTACTGGCGGTCCTCCGCGCCAGCGTTCGTTATCCAAAATATTCGCACAGAGCTACCGAAGTGTTATCCTTTGTAAATACGAGATGTAACAGTCTCTGTTTGCGCATATCCGGTTCGTGATACGTTAATTACTCGACAGAATTAATAATCACGCTGAAAAACTTGGGAACGCCTACGTACCTTGAATCGATTGAAAAATGGTCCTGTAGCAACGCAGAATTGAAAGTAAAATAAATTGGGTGCATAAAAGATACATAAAAAAAAATACAAAGAAACTGTTGCAAAAACATTGTTACATCGATACGAATAACTAGAGAACTAAGTGAAAGCGCGCGGGCGTCAGTGGAGAGGACGAAAAATCGCATTTCTTCTCGGGGAATTACAAGAGAAAACGGTAACGCTTGTGCATTTTACAGGAGCAAGCACGTAGCAGGTAACGGTAACGCGTCGGGTAGCGATGCACGTGGAAGGGCCAGGGACAGGAACTACGTACGTCCCGTGTAAAATTCAGAACGCGGAAACCCGTACTCCCCTATAAAATTGTAAAATAATTTTCAACGTAAACCCCCTCCGAAACGTGGCGGCGGGTGAGCGCTCGCTGCTTTAAATCCGGCCACGATTCCCGAAATAATTGAAGCCCGCCCGGCACGCCCACGCGACGCAATCTCGTTAGGATTTTATTGGGGCTTACGTTCCGATTTTATCTGGTTCGAACGATTACGCGACCGAAGGATCCCTCTGTTTCGAAGAGCAGCCACCTACATTTTTTTTCGCGCCCCGTTTTCTCTCGTTTTTATTTTTCAACCGCGAACGATTCGATCGGTCATTTTACGATATCGCGTAGACCTCGTGTTTTCATCGACGCGTTCCGTTCCAGTTTCAACGCTATCCAGAAACGGTCAGAGGAAACGCGAGAGTGGACAAACAACAGAAGAAGAGGAACGAAGGGAGAAAAACAAGGTTTCGTGGGGTCGACGCGAAGGAAGAGGCCGTGGTCGTTTAATTAAAAAGTAATAATCTGGTCGATGTGCTCGTTCATCGATGCTGTGTTCGTCCAACACGGAATACACTTTGTTTTCTTTTAATTTCACCCAGTTTCGACCCCTGAACGCAATAATAACGTCCCGTTGAACTTTCACCCCGATAGGGGACTCTTTATGATCCTGGTTATCTGCGGCAGAAGTTGCGGAACGAAAGGAGAGTCCGGCCAACTTCTTCGTTTCGAGCAAAAGAGATAATAGACGATCTACGCGGAAGTGGTTGGTTGGCTGGCTCCGCGACCACGATAAATTTCGCGAATATTATTTTACCAGGATATCGTGCGCGATATCTCGCGTTTCTATCGTAATCCGATGGCCCTGTTCGTTTCTTGCAACTCTTCTCGTCCTTCGATGCGAGAGAACGATGGTTGGTACTCGACTTGTCCAAGATGCGGTGAGAAACGTTTCCCTGATCTCGTTAATTATGTTTGGTAATTGAGGATGAAGCGGGAAACGTGACGTTTCATAAATTTCCATGACGAGAATCGGTGCTCGAAAACTCAATGGGGCGCGTGCGTTTAAACGTTTTCACTTAATTACGCGATTCGTTCGCGGTGCCGGCTAGCAGGCGTTTAACGCCAATTTTATGCACCGATGAAGTGAAACTGGCGCTATCCCGTTGGGGATCCTCCAGCGTTTCACTTATTTGAATCTTTGCAATCTGTTTGTTTTACGAGATGAATCGCTTAGTTCAAATAATTTTCTACTCTAGTGCTATCGTTCACCTGGCAAATTTATAATCGAGCTATTTGAAAGGAAGCGAAAGCAACGATGAAACCTGTGCGGGGGGGGGGGGG